>CAUJRU010001333.1:33350-165288 GCA_963277665.1 Viscum album | reverse complement strand
TTGACAATAATTCTAGATAGGGTCTTGGTTATTGATAGTAGGATTATATATGTACGCAACACATCTGGGAACATAATCCCTAAGATGTACATGCGTTAAATGTAACCAATAATCTTGATCACATGAGGCATAGCTGGATTAGACTCTCCAAACCTAGTTGTAAACAAAGTGTTGGAGATCTTGTATCTCTCCTATCTCACCTTCTCTTGGTAGATATCCTTAATGTGTGACAACATTCTATACACGTCCATGTATTTGGGTTGCTTCAAGGGTCTCATTAGACGTGGTCGATAGAATGAAATAATGGAAATTTGTGTAATCATCCATATGTTTCATATACAGATGTTGTTCCTAATCACTGACCTCTTTTCTAGGTGCCAAGGGAATTGGATACTCTAGCACATATAATTTCCTCTCGTGGTGAAGGATGATGCATAAACGCCTATGCCACTCCTAGAAATTTGTGCTAGTGAGAAGTTTTTTGTTCTCGAGGATGGTTCACAATGATATGTTGGAATGATGTTTTCATGTAATTTCTAGAAATTAAGTTGAGAAAAAATTTAGTACTTTATCATGATACTAATGAGACAAATAAATAAATCAATACTTATTATTCTCCCCCAATTTTATCAAAATAAAATATCCATCACCATTGAAATCAAAATATTCTGTTTTCTGAATATTCTAGTAGAAAGGATCCATATTACCCTTCCCATTACCCCATCTAGGGTTGGTAAAGAAACATGAAGAGTTTTAGGGAGGCATTTCAAATTCTAACTGTATTAACTCGCATTTCCTGGATTCACGGAGTGGACTCCCCAATACTGAAATCCTTTTATTTTTCATTTCACCAACCTTTTCCTCTTGGTCACTCCATTTACTTCTATGGAATTGAACTCTTGATGTGAACCAAGTCACATCAATTCAAAATTTTGAATAAAAATTCTCTGATAATTGAATGCACCCCAACTAGGGCTGATCAAGAACATTGAACTATAGTTCGATTCTAACCAAGATAATGGAAGGCTATACTGACTTAATATTTCTTTGAGGGATTTTATCCATATACAATAATTACTATTTTATATGTTTATTACATTCTAGTTAATATTATGTGGGATAAAATTAAGTGATTAACCATGTCTAAGATAATATTTATGCATAAGTTGGTCTTATTTTAGTTCCATCTTGCATGCTTGTTTTATTCCTTAATTCTGTGATCGTGACAGACACCCATAATAAATAAACCAAGAAACTGAAAAGAATAAAATAAATGGTTTGATCCTGATCTTGTTCAATTGGTTTGTTTATCTAGTGGTTGATATACTAACCCAAGACCTAGGGGAGAAATACCATGAAACTTTTTGGTTTGTGTTTACAACTTTCCACCTATCCACCTTTGTGTCTCCTTCGGATTTGATCCACCTTGGCTCCTAACTTGACCCGCCTCCACTAGCTTAGTAGATCCATCCCTTACATATGATTTTATTTCACCTGTAGTTGAGGGGTAAAATAGGGGTTTACATACAAGAATCCTTGGGTATTCATGCCCTACATATTATTAATGATAAGTCTTGCTGTCCAAAAAATTTAATGTAAAAAAATAAATTAAAAGAAACCATCAACATATAAAGGTCCTGGTCTAGATCATGATCATACATGCATGGAATGATATATATTCATAAATAAAACTAGAATTCAATTCATTAATCGTTATTATTTAAGATAAATCATGTTCGAATCAGTTAATTATCTTTAATTAATCAATCATTTTATCTTAAACCCAGTTCAAGATTTCCTTGAGATTCTCATCCATCACAACATTAAACAAATAAATTCCTTTAAAATTATCTTTGTATGTAACATATAACATGGAGGTAACTCAATGAATTCTCATTCATAACTACCCAATGAGTAGAAATGAACATTACACATATGTTAAATTAGACACATATTTATGAAAAACATATCATGTGTTGTGCATTATATTTACACCTACACTATGGTACATGTCTCAAGGGTTTGTATAATATAATAATCAATTTTAATAAATCTTTTTAATTTCAATGAGTACACTATGCGTAGTTCTGAATACACGGAGTGTACTATAATTCATCATCCATCTGAAGTACTCACATAGGGACATGGCATGTAAATGTACTTCAAAAATCCTCAGAGTAGACGGTGCATCCAGTGGGGCACACACCATGTAGTTCTGTGTTACATTGTCCCCGGTCGGGCAAGCCCTATATGGGGTACATGGTCCAAACCTAACCTGAAGGGAATACACGCCATGTACAGTGGGCCACACTGCGTGTACTCTGGAAACTGTGTGCCAACTATTCCGTGTCCACCCATGAAGTCTTAAATACATATATAGAATCCAATGACACGACCTAGTTTAATAGACCAGTTCGATGCATTGAACCTAGACTACAAGGCGTGTACTGCTGAATACACACCATGTGTTCTGGTGTTGTATGTTTAGGTAGCTTTGGATCCTCTAGATGAGATCCTCTATTTTATTTTAATCAAAATTAAAAGAAAAAAGTCGTTTCTGTAAGGTGAACATGAAACGAAAGAGGAGAAAAAAATATCGATATTCATATTTATAGAATGATTTACATGAATTGAAATAAATAAATTATTAAATGCATAAATAATCAATGAAAAACTAAATAATTATAATCCACAATATAACCCCTTTTATACCACTTATAGGTTCCAGGCGTAGCGGAAGTGCGTGGGTTGGTGTACCCAACATTAATTTTTCTTTTAACAACGTTCAATCCGAGATCTGTCGTGATAATAAGAAGTTGGTTCTTCTGAATAGAACGAATAAAGAAAGAAAGAGAGAGAGTCTGAAACCATAGAGAGGATTATAATATTTTGGATATAATTAATTTAATTAAATGATGTTAATTACCATGATAGAATTCTCTCTATGTTGTTGTTTCTTTTCATGATCCGATTTGATCCGTCATTGCATTGTAGAAGCCAAGTGTTGGTTTCCTCTAGCGGTGAAACACATGTTCTCAACCTGTCTCTGGATGTCACTAAATGTATATTTGGGTGATAGCATGGAAGATCCTATGCTTGCAATGTCTTCCATTAATAAACTAGAGAGCCGCTTCCAAAGCACTCTCCTTGATCCAGTGGAGGAGGATAACTCTCGTAGCTTGAGATCATTCTTGGAAGAAAATAATTCTCCCCTTCATTGAGATATTTTTCAGATATTTTGTACACAACCACTAAAAAATGTCTAGGATAATGATAATAATATAATTCGGATTTAAATTACATATAATAATTAAATTAATTAATTACCCAGAGGAATTTATTAATTTCATTTAATTCTTATTAAGACCCTATGTATAGTAATAATAGTTTATTATTATTTTTAATTGGCATGAAACCAGGGAATTACACCTAATATTATTTAATTAAATAAATAATATTATTTCTCACAAATCTGTAGAAAAACTACATGGCGTTTATATAAATATACATGATGTATACTTTTGGTTTTTATTTTTCTCTATTACCTCCACCACATTTATAGGACGTTGAATAATGGATATTTATTTATTAAATTAATATAATTAAATTACTCACTAATAAATGTATTATTTAACCTAAAATGTTTTCCCTTTAATAAATAGTGTTGAAATAAAAATCCATCAATAATTATTAATCCACAATCGTGAATAATATTTACTCAACCTATTAAATGAATAGTTTACAGAGATACATGGACATAGATTGTGTTTGACAATCTATAAATCTTTCTTGGTGGAATTAGGTGGGGCCTACCAAAAGTCTAAGGCTAGCATCTAGCAACATAGTAAGGAACCCATTGAAAAACAAGTTAATGCCACAATGACGTGTCACCTATTGTGAACTCTTACTGTTTAATGTAATCCCTTTGTTACAATATCCCAAATCAAGTGGGTTTCATACTTGTTCCATCAACCCATGTGATCAATTATTATTTCTTTGACTTCACATAATTGAACTCATCCATTACATACCATGGACATGGATTTATTTAGGCTATATAAATTCCATAAAAGGGCCTGATATATCAACTTCCATTATGGAATAAAAGGGGAAAATACTTTCCCACATTATCTATTAATGAATTATTACTCGTGACGCTCCCAACACATCCTACCTTTCTGAAAATAGTGTTTCATCAATGTTTTCATAAATAAATCTAAGTTCATAAGTTGTAATACCCATTAAGAATAATATAAAAGTCCATGGACAAATACACAGGTCCACATATAGGAAAATATAAGGACACAATGAAATGTGGATTTACTACTTGTGAGTGTCGTTATCATAATATCCTCCAAGATATTACCATGGGCGCACACCATGAGAAGGTGCCTCCAAGTATTATTATTCCTCACCCATAATGGCCTGTATTATTTATGTCCCAAAAATAACTTAATTTTCTCATAGAACATATATTGAAGAATATTGTTATGGCACTTCCAGGTTCTCATCATAACAAGGATCCGTTAAGACCCTTTGGTGAAACAACTATCCTTAGGAAATTATAACATTAGTTGTCACGCATAAGAACAATCAAGATGTGATAATGTATTTATTAATGAATAATGTACAATGTAGTGGGTTCTATCCCACAAAATCCAACAATTCCCACATACCCAGAGGGCGTTTTTAATCCACATGGGATGGAAACAACCACCACCAAATCCAAAACATCCCCAGAGGGAATGATTTCACCCAACTAGAAGAAAAAAACATAGAATATATATATATATAACAGCGTTAAATAGTGGAAGAGATAAACATATTCCACAAATTATAGAAGACATCAGAAATGATACAACATAGAATTATAAAAAAATATTCAATAGACAAGTCCAACAAAAAGGAAAAAAGGATAAATAACTAATCTATGAGATATTGTCAGAAAACTCCCACCACCTCACCACCAGCTACCCAGACACAGCTGACAAAGACATCACCCCCTAATTATGGCTACATTCCGTTACCTGCAAAAAAATAAATACAATGGTCTAGGCACTTATGATGGGGTGTATAGAGTGCGAGATGAATTGGCTCTATAGGATCCCAATAATGTGTTACCTAAGAAGTCTATGTAAAAAAATATGAATAATGATCAACATTAAAGAAAACTAGACATGATAAAAGAATTAATAGTTTTCATATAAGAATAACTCAAAACATTTATTTTTCCCTTTTTCTACATTTTCAAAATAGGTATGGTCAAAATAGTTTTAAATAGTGTCATATACATCAATGAAATAAAAATAAAACAAAGAATACATCACATATCATATTAGATCCATGGATGTTGTAGCATCCTTACCTAGGTGAAACTTACTAGTGCCTTGAGATAGTGGCCATAATTCATCAAGAATGCCACCCCAACCTTCATAGGGTGTCGACTAGTAGTGAGGGCCTACGGTGTGTCTGTAGGAAAACTTTGATATCATATATCAGAGTGATCTCATTAGTAAAAAATGGATAATAAATAATGGAAGTATAAATAAGAAGAATATAGTATCAAGAATAATGGAAATAAACCATGAAATATAAGTGGACAAGTGAAATCAAAATAATGAAAAGATATTAATAATGATGATTGATATTATATACAAAATAATAGTGCTTGGGGAACAAGGATACATGAGTATAATATATGATATAATAAATAACATAAATAACAAAAACTACTACAACTAGAATCTATAACATAGTATTGGTCCCCTACCCCATACACGATCATAATGTTTTATGTCTATCATGAATCAGAATCCTCATGCTTCCGTTTATAAAATTTTCAATAATGAAGTATTCTTGGATACCAGGGGCATCCCATGCAGGGTGTGAGACACATTCTCAGTAGGCCACCACCAATTATGATGAGATAAATACATTTCATGAACTAAAAAAAGTAAAATGTGATCAATAAATGATAAGATATGAGTAGTAAATAAATAAACACTTACATAATTTTGTGTAGGTTCCTAAATAGAGACATGTCTGATACCACCAACTTTGTCATAAGTCATATTTCGGAATCAAGGATCCAATACAAGTGATATGATAAATACATATTCCATCGTAAAGAAAGAAACAAAGGTATGTAGACCCCATTCTTTTTCTTTGGATTGTTGCTCACATTCCCATGTCATTATTAAATCATGCTTATTACATAAGAAGGAGACATCACATCTGTACAAGCAAGAATACCTTCATATCTAATGATGGAGACCTGATCCCATACAAGGTGATCTATAAATAATCTCATGGGTTTCTACAAGAATATCTGATACAATTAATACCAGTGAGTCCATCCATGCGAACCCATAAAGGTGTACCCTGTATCACTCATGATATGGAAAAATCTTAGTCCATACCATGTATCTCACATAGGGGACCATGAATTACACAAGGCATGGTGTGGACATATTTCTAATATGCCCACATAGGTTTCTCCCCTATGGAACTGAAGTCACTCAAGAGAAAAAAGAATCCACCTAAAGATCATATATATGTAAATCCAATGTATTGCTCCTAGCACATCATGCGAATCCATACCGTACATGGACAGTCCATCCACAACATCTTTAATTCATGACCCATGTTCTCTCCTAGTCCGTAATAGTAGTGGAATATAATCCAAGGCACATATCACAATGCATATTATATACAATCACATGTCTTCAATAGGGCATGACAACATAACTCTCTAACAATCTAGCACAAGAATAACATTAAATTAAATCAAATAAACTATGGCATACGAACAAAGCATTAACTATGAGAAAATCCTATTGATCATGGAATAATCCATTGCATGAGGAAATGAAACAAGTATTGTAAAGCATAACCATAAGAGACAATGAAATAAGAAAAAATATAAAGAACAAAACACAACATAAACAAAAGGCAATGACATAGAGCATAAATCATGACGCCAATTAATATCCATTAAGATTCAAAAATTTCTAATGATTCGTAACTCATGGTTCACCATTCATTTTAATTCAAAATATAATTTAAGGCATTTGTACAAGATGCAAATCACACACACGAGGTGGTTTACAATTTATGAGCTAGGAAAAGTATACCATTATGTTGGGCACATCCAAAGTGGGGTCTAAAGATGAGGCAAATAGACCATAGATGGTTTTCTTTATAAGATAAGGCCACTCATCTCCTATAAAACCAATAAAATTAATTCATTAACCCTATTTGAGCCATCACAGAATGATCCCAACAACCAGAATAGTGAAGAATCATTTAAAAAGTGATGAAATTATTGGTAATGACCTATAGAACCTAACTCGATGTAGTTTCACTCCACTTTTCCATTATTGAAGCATTAAATAAGATAGAATAAGAGAGGTCAATGAAACATCCAATTCCCTAAAAATAGGAAAAAATTGGTCACACCTAAATAGTGAAATATACGATTGAAAAATATCGGAATAGACGAGATATGATGATATAGCTTACCTGTATCTTCTTATTTCTTTTGATTTTGAGAGATTTGGTTACCAGTTGAAGGAGATAGAAAATAACCATAGAGGAAGGAGAAAGAGGCTTGCACATAGAAGGGGAGGAGAAAACCCCACTAGAGAGAAGAAAAAATAGGGGTTCAAATAAATCATTAAATAGGGGTAAAATTGTAATTTCTCCCACACAACATGCGGCTCATGGTTTGGCCACACGAATGGCCAAAAATTGTGCCAACCATGTGCTAGTTTTTGATTCAAGGGGGCAACCTGCATGGATATGTGAATGTTTTGTCTAACCGTGTGAAAAACCATAGAAATTTTACATCCTGAAAAGTCTATTACCTCACATGGTCATGAACCAGGGGTTATACAGTTGTAGACAAACCATGCGGGCCCTAGGTCCCCAATGTTTGTATATGCATGGTTTAATAAAACTATGTGGGTTGAGCTGCATGGTTTCTTCTAACCATATGAAATAGTATGCCTCATTAATTTTCATTCCTCAGAGCATTGAACAAGACCTATATTCCCTCGAGACTTCTTTTACTACCTTAGACATCAGTAATAAAACCTAAAAAAATTAATTGAATTAAAAACACATCGTTTGTACCTTTGAGAAAATTTGGAATATTAAAACCTCCCCACTTTAAGATAACACTCCCTTGAGTATCCCTTCATAGGGTGGTAGAACATCATCCGAGAAAAGTTTCAACCACTACATACATACAACTACCTCCCAGTCCCATACCTCACCTAGTACACACCCTCACATCCATAGAACCCAGACTAGAGGAACCAACATGCCTTAGAGATCCTTCATGCTCAGATCAACAATATATATCAGATTCTCATTGAAAGACACATCTGCCTCTTGAATTATATCCCCACATTTAAATGAATGAGACAATTCATCATGACAACATCAATGCTACAATACACAGAATACACCATGCCTAGAATGATACCTATGGGGTAACTACAATCGATAAGCTACCATCTCAACCATCTGCACTATCTCTAATGACCCAAAATAATTAGGCGACAACATTCCATGTCTCTCAACTCATTCATGAAAGACCTGATATCCCATCTCAAAATCTAGAGGACTATGGAGACAATCAATATAAGGCTTCTGCATGGATTGAGTTCTATCCATACACTTTTGATTAAGCTAGACTTTCTATGAAATCTCCTGAATTATATGAGAACCTAGTAGAGTTTCGTCACCCACCTCAAACTAGAATAGATGTTAATGACATGATCTTCCATGTAGGCCCTCATAGAAATCCATTTGGATCATTTATTGAAATCTATTGTTGTAGAAAACTCAACAAAAGGAATGTGATTTTCCCAATAACCTCCAAAATCAAATAAACAGGCCCAAATTATATCCCCCAATTCTCACATTATCCACTAAGATTACCAATCAGGCAAAGGGTGGTATGTTTTACTCTAAAGAACTGTTGAATCTAGTTCTTTATACAACCCTTTTTAGATATTTGAGTTAAAATTGGTGTCTCTTTCCGAAATGATCGAACAAGGAACACCATTAAAGCAAACTATCTACTAGATATAAAAAATTATGATATCCTCAATAGAGAAGGTATCCGGGATAGGTAAACTTTGGTTAGGATATCGATCATCACCCATATTTCATTGATCACTAAGGGCGATCTATGATAGACTATAAATTATTACATGGTGACATCATTCCATTTCAACTCAAGAATCGAGATAGGCTGTAGGAATCAAACATGTCATTACTGCTCTGCCTTCACCTTTAAAAAGGTGGAGCACTGAGTGCTAACGCTTTCAATTTTCCTACTCATATCTAGCCACCAATACTAATGATGTATATCTCTATACATATTGATAGTTCTCGGATGAACATTGCAAATAGTGTCATGTGACTCCCTCATCAACTCTTATCATATGTCTATAGGAAACGTTACATGACCATGGAAGAGTAGGGTTTCAATTCCATCAACTACCCAACATCGAGGTAGGTTCAATGACATTATAATATATCTCAAAATGATCCCATCATAATTAGACAACTATCCCATCTAGACCCACTTATAATGAATGATGAAATTTTTAGAGATACTAAGACTGATTTCCCAGGATGTTTCTGAACCACCTGGTGCATATTAGAAAAAAATACATCAATTGAAACTCATAGCTATACCCCTTGAATGATTAGTTTGGGCCTTCCAAATCATGGAATGACCTAATTCATTTCCCTTTCTAGATTTTTAAGAATTTTCAAAGTCAAATGACTACAGGTAAGCCATCCAATAACACTTCCACTGATATGATATTACCTACAATGTGAATCTTGCTGATACAAAAGTGGCACTTTCTTAGCATTACAAATATTTTTTTATCTCATTGTGTATTCAACATGATTTCAAGATGAGTCACAATGTAATTACCCGTGGTAAAATACACTATGATTTCATCTATGATGAACCGCTTAAAAGAATGAAGGTATAACTAGGAAACCCGATTCAAAAGATCCATAAATACATCCAACACATTCTTCATGATGAATGGAATAATGAATTACTCATGAAATTCATACATTCTCTAGAACATTTTATGCAGTATGTTTGATGGCCCCACATGCACATTAAGTTATACAAATCTCGAATAGATATTGTAGAAAATCATTTCTCCTTGGAGATAGTCAAAGAGGTAATCAATATGAGGCAGTGGATACCAGTTCTTCACTATATGATAGTTAATTAACTAGAAGTCCATAGAACATCTATGGGAACCATCCAAATTCTTAGAGAAATGGATATGTGAACCCCATTCTGATGTGATGATATTGATTAAAACCGTAGTCCATAAATTATCTACCTACATCATGAGTTCCTAGATCTATTTAGGCTCTATCCTATAAAGAGTAATGGATTTTGGAGATATAATTGGTACAAAATCAATGATGAACTCAACCTATCTCTCCGGATGTAATCCTGAGAAATAATTTGGGAATACATCCTTGAACTGATCCACCACAAGAGGGAGTTCTACAGGATGTATTCCAAGATTTCTCAAAAAGATGATGGAAAGATAGGCTATTACCTTGCCAGGCCTAGTACTGTTGGGTCCATCTCAACCTTCCTAGATATCCCATTTTCCCATTATGGATATTTGTGTTTTCCTAGGGTTATGTGAAGGCTTCCCACCAATGATAGTAATACACTATGTCATGATAAGGAATGAGCCAGTCCATGATGAGAATGATGTCGAATCCAATCATATCATGTACAATGAATATCTAAAAGAAAAAGTACCCACCAATATCTATGGGAAATCCTAGAACTGGAATATTCCCTCACTCCGGATCCCTAATGGAGTGTTGGGAGATATAACACCAAAAAACTACTCAATTTCAAGATCTAAACATCCCACAACCACATCATATAAAATAGAGTGTGATACACCTATATCAAAAATGGAAAATCGTATATTGGGGGATATCATAATTGTACCTCTAAATATAGATGGACCTAGAATCTACTCATTTGGCATAGGCCACACAATAATGATTTTTCCTGAATTGCAGCCCTAAGATGTCGCCTGACTAGCTTGAGCAGATCCACTCTATTTTCACCGAAGATATGTGACCTCATAACCTCGGCCGCAACCACTAATACCTCGTCCATATAAGCTAGTGGAGGACCAATTTGGTCCCTCATTCACTGAGGAATCTGATGAATTTTCCTTTCACACTTTTGACACACTATAGATATTTTTTTGCATGTTACCTAGCTAGAACCTCCCCCATATGAACCCTGGAATTGGTGTTTCATACTACTAAAATAACCATCACCCTACCTTAAAACTAAAACATCATGTCTCACATTTCATGCTTCTCTAAGGATTCATTTTTGGATAAGGGATTGGATCACAATGTCCGTAAAGGTAATCTAACTAATGATGTTCACCTATGACTAGGAAATATACCTAATATCACCCTTGAATTTCCTAACAGTCTTCAACTCATCACTGGTAAATGATGGAGTGAAACTCTAAATCATTGGTACATGATAAAAATAATCAAGCAAAGTAATAGGGCCTTATTAAAGATGCAAAAACTCCTACACATGGTCCTCCCTTATAGCCTATGGGAAGAAGTGATCATTGTAGTTTTTCTTTAATTATTCCCATTCATACCTTGATGACTCACATCCCATGATATTATATCCCACAAAATATTTGTGGAATCATGTAACATATATTTAGAGAGATTTATCCTATTCATTGGAGGCATCTCGAGAAGTTTGAAGATAGATACTGCATAATATTTCGATGAATTAGCAGCGTGAGGACCTCTATCTGCAGATAATGTGTGAGAATTATATTGTTGGAAGTCTTGAGTTAGCTCTAACATAGTAGGGGTGAGCCAAAGATCATGTTAAACACACATCATGAATTGATGAAGATGGTCACAGAACTGGGAATTAGTTCACAATTGTATATCAACAGGAGGTTCCATAGGTGGAATGACATAAGGTTATTCGGGTGACATAGGGCCCACTACCTTTGGATTGTTCTCATCACCACTCTCTTGGCGTATGACATGAGGTATCCATGGTTTCATATATCTATAATTTCCAAGATCACTCCCCATATAGGATTTATAATAGATATTTAAGGATGATAAGGAAAGTAGTAATGAAAGGGTAGGTACAAAACACACTATAACATCACAAAACTGACAGCATGATCCAGGAGGCATATCTAGATGATAATAAAAGGTCACATAATGGAAACAAGAGACATGTACTACTGACCAATACTATTTCTGGTCAGGTTAATGTATCATATTTCACATATAAATTGGCCGGTTAATTTTAAGGTAGTTTTATTTTGCTTCATCTATGTATATAAATTTTCAGTAAATATTTAAATTAGATGTATTTATATTTCCTATATATAAGGTCTTATAAACTCTAAAAATTGAAATTTGGTTCGCACTAAATCCTTACCATAACAGATTCAATCCCATGTGACCAGTGGTACATGATTCAAAATCCCATGATCAATGGATTATGGTCTCTACTTTATCATATGTAGTAAAACGCTACTAGGTTTATGTAAGAACATTAAGTGTCTATTATATTTTTAGTTCTATAATAAATGTGGGCACATTTATATATATATATATATTCAAGGCATGACTATAATCACATTAAATATAGGGAATTCACTTAGAAATTAAATATTCCATAACATAATTCATGATGTTATAATCGTAAGGTGCCTAATATGATGCATGTTTAGATTTTAACTAATATAATAATTCTAAAATAATAGATATCCCACCAAGATAATTTCAATTAAAATGATGTGAATCACCCTATGAAATTCATGAAGCTATAATAATGCAATAAATAATATAATTTACCAATCTTATGTAATTTGTGTTTCCCTTGAATAATGATTAGCGACTTTCATACATATTATCATGAATATATCTATATATCCTAGTATCCTGTTTAATTCAAAATAGTATATAAAAACGGAAAAATATCTTTAATACTACTTTTTATCATCCTTCCTTGGGTGCCACTTACATGTTCCCTGAAACGGTGGCCACAAGACCTCAAGTGCTCCTCCACAAACAACAGATGTTGTCGAATAGCAGTGAGGGCCTTGGGTGTGTCTGTAGGGAGACTATGTCCTCATATATAAGATTTTATACAATAGAAAATAATGGATAAGAAATAGAGGAATCATATAGAAGAATAAGGCAATAGTGAGAATAATGAAATTAAACTTGAAAATATAAGTGGAAAAGTAGAAGAAAAAGAAGTAATATATACCAATGATGATTCTGATATTGATAAAAAAAATTAAGAGTACTTAGTAAATAGGGACTACATGCCTATACTATATGCTATAAAAATACCAAACGATAAAAAATTACTACGACTTGAATCTTGAGAATAGGCTTGGCCATATTCTCCCATTAGCCATCCTAATGCGGTAAATCTATCTCGCATCAGAATTTTCATGATTCCCTTTATCGATAACTATAATCATGTATTCTACATGGTTACCATAGGTGACCCAATAAGGGTGTGAGATAGAATATCATTAATCCACCAAAACTGTTTCTAGATCAAGCCATTTAATTCTGTAAATAAATGAACATTATTTCATAAATGTTAAGAGATGTTCAGTAAATAAATAAATAAATAAATATTTCAGTCTGAGTTCCTACTTTGGACTATGCCAGATAAAATAACCAAGGTAGCTATACAAGTGATATGATAAATACATAGTCAATCATAAATAAATCAACCTAGGTAAGTTGACTGCAAGCTTGTGCTTGGGCTTGGTGGTCACATTCCCATTCCACTATTCAAACATTCTTATAATATAAAAAACTAACATTATATATGTACAAGAAATAAATCCTTCAAATCCATTGATGAAGTATTAATATCTAACAAGGAAATATATAGAGAATCCCAAGGGTCACAATAGTAATACCTAATATAATCAATACTATCGAGTCTATACAGAGTAAACCCATACAGTTGTCCCCTGTATCAATCATGATGTGGTAAACATTGAGTCCGTACCATGTATTTCACATATTGGAAGCGGTATCACTTGAGACCTGGTGTATCCAACATGAAAATGAGTCCATCAATAGTTTCTACCCTAGGGAACTAGTGTCACTCATGAGTAAAAAGAATCTGCCGACAGAGCCCATATAAGGAAATCCGAAGTATTTCTCTCATAAAATCATGTGATTGTAAACTTAACACATTGAGTTTATCTATGCAGTACTTTTGTCAGGACCCATGTTCTCCCTAAAACTGTAATATGTGTGGTATGGGAACTAAGGAAAATATAACAAGGAATATTATAAAAAACTACATTTCATCAACACGTTAAGAAAATATCACATTATCTCAAGATAACCCGATCATAATATATAATTCAGGACAATCAGCAAGAGCACAAGCACAAAGCATAAAATATTATAATCTGGGAAGGCATATAGAATACCATATCAAGAGGAAATGAAACATGGGGTATAAATATTATCCAAAATGGGACTAAGAAATAATCACAAGGACATGAAACCTGACATGGTATAAATATAAATAAATGACATATGATATAAACCATGAGCCCAATCAATAAACATAAAGCATCATGCATTTCCAAAGGTAAGTAATGCATGGACCACTATTCTTATTAATTAAAAATATAAATTAATGCATTTAAAAAACATAGAGCTCACAAACACAAGGTGGTTAAACATTTAAGGCTTGGGAAGAATATTCCATTAATGTGGGTACACCTAATGGGGTTTCCAATAATTTGGAAAGAAAACCATAGATGGTCTTTTCTCTATCGTAGTGTCACACATTACATGTAAAACAAATTAAAATAATTTATTAAACATATTTGTGGTGTCGACAGAATAGTTCAACATACTAAATAATATCGAGTCATTTAAATATTTGTGAAACAAGGGGGAAATACCTAGACTATCTTTCTTTATGTATTATCACTCCACTCAGCCATTTCGAATGATTGGAATGAGCTAGAATGGGACAGATCAAAGAAATCATCCAATGCCCTAAAAATATAGTCAAAATGGTCTCACCTAAATACTGAAATAGTGGATTAAAGAAACATGAAATATATGTAAGGGGATAAAAGTGTATTCCTATATCTTCTCATTTATTTTGACTGTGAAATATTTGGTTTTCGACTGAAAGAGATAGAAGAAAACCTATGGAGGAAGTTGAAGGAGGATTTCCCATAGAAGAGGAGGAGAAAACCCACTGGAGGAAGAAATGGAAAATGGGGATGAAATAAATAATTAAATATGAGAAAAATTGGAATTTCACCTGTCTAGAAAGGGGTAGAGAGTTTGGCAGCATGATTGGCCAAACTGTTCACCAATCGTGCACTAGGTTTACTATTATGGGGAACCCCACATGGCTAAGTGCACAATTTGTCTTACCATGAGAAAAGAATGTGAAATTCCACTGCCCCAAAATTTTACAACCTTGCATGAATGTGAACTTGGGTTCACATGGTTACAGAAAAACCATGCAGCCCCCAAGTCCTAGCTATCTGCATCCACACAGTTAAGGGAAACATTGTGGGTCTAGGTATGTGATTTATACAAATCATGAGACCCAATAATCCTGTTTAATTTTTTGGGTTTCAGTATCCGAACGAGCCTCAAACAACCCTGAGACCACTATGTCTCCTTTAGGAATCAATATTAGGACCATAATACAGAATTAAAATCAAAATACAGATGGTCTATACCATAGATAAAAGTCAAAAATTTAGAAATTTATATGAAAAAAATAAAATTCATTTCACATGTAACATCACACCATGGATAAAAATTGTTTTGTTTAGTACAAAACTCATACCACCATCAATGATTATTACATAGTCATGTCCTCAGAAAAAATTCCTACGTACTATAGGAACACCCCTGAGTGAACCCCCACAATGTTGTCAATATCAATTCCTCAAATCAATGGACCATGGAAATAGAGGTACAACCCATGGGTGGACATCCTAAATAATACATCGATGATGGACCAAAGCTATACCTTCCAACTATATATCCTTGAATTTCCTTGTGCTATATTTTATAAACAATTTCATTGAAATAATGATTTGAATAGCATTTCAAAAATCCAATTACCAATGTTTTGAAGAAAACATTTTACCTTTAACAAAACAAGGGGAGAAAAATATTTTATAATAAACCATTTTACATACAGAAATGCATCAATACATCATTCCATTTCACTTATAAAACTATTTATCAAAACAAGATCCATAAAGTTCATCCAACATAGGCTAGATAAGGAACCACCTACCTCAAACATGGGTCACACACACACACACACAATGGAATCCAACAGAAAAAAAGAACAAAAATAGAACAATAGAGGCCAAGATTAATTCCCAAGCCCTTGAATCACATCCTATAAAAAATGGCCGAAAGGGTAGATGAAGAAAAAAACTCAGAGAAATCTCACCCGCTCCACCAAAATTAAAAAAGGAATGGAATTAGAAATAAGATCACATAGAAAATTATAAAAAGATCAAGAATATTTTCATGAAAAATCAATAGATCAAATAATGAAACCCAACTGTACTACCAAGATCAATGTTAATTAATAAACAGAATGATTACTAACCTGAATAAACTCCCTATAACCACAATGATGATTCTGCTATGAAAAAAATGATCTCTAGGCAGAGAGGGTCTTCAAAATATCTTGGTAGAACTCTTATGTTGTCGGGGAAGAGGTTTGAAGGTTAATGAAAAACAAATCAGTAAACCAGTTCAGTAAAAACACAACCTATGATAACTGCACGATGTGTAATCCCTTTTTTTGTCATGTAATCTAGGAAACTCAAATAATCTTAAAAACCCATAACCTCAGGTTAAAACCCTAATATTACCATTAATCATCATGTTATATATTCATAGAGTTTATAATTATCAAGCCCTTTACTAGTTTATGAAATCTTCCAAGCACCCATTACATTACTTGAACAATTTACATGGTGTGTAAAACCAGTACATGACTTTTAATGTTTTCTATGTTGTTTATGTTTTTAACATTCTGAACCAAAGTCATGAAACCTAACCAGTTACCAATACACCACATGAAAACACTTTACATGGCTGGTATTTCCCTATAAAAAAGAAACAATACTAGTTTATTCTAAAAAAAACCGAACCAACCCAGGTGTTCTACAATCTTGGGGAAAACCCAACAAAGTATTTTTCTTGCATATACCTAGATTTCAATAATTAAAATAAAAATATATAACAAAAATTTTGGTTATTTCCCCACATTAATGTTCTCCATCCTTAGGATCCCCAAAATGCACCCAATTAAAAAGGAAAATGAAGACTAAGAATAGAAAATCTTAAAAAGTAAATAATGGGGTCTTACAGGATGGGTAACATATTTACATGACATGTACATAAAAAGTACATTCCATATAGTCTTCTCACAACACCGTGATACAACACATAAATAGAATCATGTATTGGGGGTTCCATTATAGGGCATGTATTTATTACACAACATTTGATAGCTTCTATAAAATACAGTGTTTAATGCGATTACCCGATGTGTATCAGGTGTAAGAATTATGTATTCCTACATGGTTAAACCATAATATTTTCAAAAAATGTGTGGTAAAATTTTATTATATTTTATTAATACACGTGGCATAGGTATGGTAAAACCATGTAACATGATACAATGTAGTTACACAACATGTTGCTAGTGTGCTTGTTGTGTAATGTGTTTCATTCAATGGAAAGTAATTACTGAGTCCCTAACCATGTGGTTAAGGGATTTGGTAGAATGAAATTTCATGACATATCACTCATGTACACATTATGTTATTTATGCAAATTTTTACACTGACATAGATTAAAAGTTTTGTCATGTGATTAAAATACAATGTGATGGAAAATTAATTTCATCATTAAACTAAACTACATGAAATGTCTCTAGTGTACATGTCGTGTGATAGAAAGTTCACACACTAGTTATTTCTTAATAATTCATGTCAAATTAAATTAAAAGTTAATTTTTTTCTTGGTAATTGAAAATTAAATATTGTGTATATTTTTCAGACAAGTGTTGTATGTCAAAGAAAAATGCAACAGTACAGTCCATGCATATACCAGAATCATGTGTGGTCAAATATGTCATGTAAATTACAGGTATTGATGAATAGTATTATATGTTATTAATATCACAACATGTCATGTACAATAACATGTCATGTAAGTAAATTTTACACTATCACAACTATAAACATTATATCACATGCCAATAATTATTATTGTACATAATGTGTATGAAAGGTAGAGTGTAACAAGCTATGTTACCTCTAGTATATTCCATTTAGAACTAATGAAAATGGTACACCCCATGTTCTT
Source organism: Viscum album (assembly GCA_963277665.1). Lineage (NCBI taxonomy): Eukaryota > Viridiplantae > Streptophyta > Magnoliopsida > Santalales > Viscaceae > Viscum > Viscum album. Next base: position 146,781 of record CAUJRU010001333.1, on the reverse strand, counting down.
GTCAATAAACACTATGTACTTAGATTATTTTAGATAAAATTAATTACATTAAATTGATTAAAAATATATTTACAAGAATATCTAAGACTATTCAGATGAAAAAATAGATTAATGAAGTAATTAATTGATAAAACTATTAATTATTAATTCATGTGATTTTTCTTAATGAAGAATGAAATGAAATAATTTGTAGTCATTTTATTTAATCTCTAGCTATTTCATATATGCATTATTATTATATGAACCTACCCATGTATGTGTTGGTTTCTATTTAAATTTAATTACTATAACATGGGTTTTTTATTAATTATTATTAAAATAAATTTGATAATCTATGAATCATACCCTCCTCCATATCCTTTATGATTCTATGTGTCCAGGATTTTTTTTACATAACCCCAAACATTTGGATTTCTTCACCTTTATGTGAGTATACAAATATAATGAAAGGATCTTAGAGAAGAGAGGAAATGGTTCCAAAAAATGCAAATGTAATACCAGGCAAAGAGATACCTGGTACTAAGGTAGAATGCTACTACTCAAGTTAGGACCAGCTCAAGGATTTGTCCCATAGGGTCAAAGAATTTGTTTATTATTTTATTAATAAACAAAAAAATAGTTAAAGATCATTATCGTAGTGTATTATTTATTTTATTTCTATCTAGTGCATGGTATTTATTTTATATTTGGATGTATGTGTAACACCCGAGACTTTTATGAGAAATATTTTGTTTTTATGTTATATAAATCATAAAAAGAATCTTTCACTACACACAACACTATCTTGGCATGCTTTACATGCAACCACGGCCTTCCTCAATAGCTTGCGTCGTACGCAATACCGAGTTTCACTAAACAACGATATGCTATTAAAATATTATTAAAACTAGCTGTTATGAATAGTGATAACCACTTTTTGAAATTTTTAAAATTTTATTTTTCAAAATGGACTTTATTTTTGGATTTGGAATATCAAAATTAGCTTAGGGTGAAAATTTGGTACTTTTCGGATAACTTTCATATTGTGATGAATAGTGAAAATTACTAAATTTTAATTTAAAACAACTTTTTAAATCTAAATAATTAATAGTGATAAATTATTAATTTGAGTGGTTTTAAATTATATTTATAATATATTTTTACAATTTAATACAATGTTTTTCATTGGATGTAATTTCACATTTAAACCAGACATAAAAAAGTGTCATTCTTTTGATAGTTATTATCTTTTAAAAACACGCTATTTGTTTTGACGATGGGAATTAATTTTTAAATTAGTTAATGTAACTGATATGGTTTGAATTTGGTAAAAAAAACATCATTTTTGAATTAATAATATCAAATATAGCTTAGGACTAATTTTTGGTATTTTTCTGGAAACTTTTATTTTTTGATGAATAATGAAACCACTATGTGGTAGTTAAAAAAAACTGAATTTTTCATAAAACATAATTTTACCGCTTATGTGAGTATAATTTCGAAAATCTGAGAGACACGGTTAATATCAAGTACTAAAATTTGGTTCAATGAGATGAAAATAATTTTTGGTGAATATTAACTTTTTACTTTTTTTACCACGGTTAAAAGTAAATAAGGTAGTTAAGGGTAAAAATGATATTATTATTACCATAACACATGTCTTAATTCTATTGGATAAGTTTAATTCGACCAAAAACAACCTTAGGAATAAAATATGACCATTTAGGCCCACATGGATTAGATTAGGACATTTATTATCAATTTATTTAAAGAAGGGTTAAAATAGTTAAAATCAATATTTAATAACTAAAGAAATTTTAATACAGGGTTGTAAATAATATAAATTATACAATAAATATTAATTAGAAAGATAAAAATCATTCCTACATAATGGGATTTTATTTTTAATTTTTAGACTTAAAATAATTTAATTTATTTATGATACAATGATGATACAATAATTATCTTATTAATGAAATATTGACATAATTGATGTTATAATTTCCCAAATAAATTTAATTTTAGACTTCATATGAATTACAATAATTTTATATCTTAATATGACATGTTATTATTGATTTAATTAAATTTATTCGAACTAATCCTTCTGTTATGATTTTCACAAAAATCAATTACCAAATAGTGTCAAAATTGACATAAAATAGTTTTTAAAACAAATACTATATTATTAATTGTTATTTTATTCCTATAAATATAAGGTTCGGCCAAATGAATTATATAAGGTTATATATTTTAATAATAAACAACTTGGGGTTCTTTTGGCTTGATATAGTATGTTTATTAACCTTATAGTGTAAGAAAACAAGAAGACATGATAAAAGTTAAATTAGCTAACTTAAAGTTAAATCTAAATAATAAGGTTAAAATTGAAACCTAAACTTGTCTAAATTCAATTGGATGAGAGGATTTCGACCCATCCCCACCTTAGCTTCGAAATATATCAATTTAGAGCTATTAAAAACCGAATTTGTCTTTATAATAAAATAATATTTTTTGTTATTCCAAAGGTGCCCCTCTCCTCCCTTATAAAATGGCACCTCCTCCCTCTCCTCCTCACACAAATTTGAGCCTTCAAGCTCGTCCAAACCACACCAATTTCACTTTCCCACATCCCTAGAATCATCCTAGAGGTTCTTGTCTTCTTCAAAGACCAACCCTAGTGCCCTAAGAAGAGGTTAAGAAGAGGCGCGTAAAAAAAGAGGTAATATCCATTACCGATCCTTTCCAAATTCATTCTTCTTCAACTTCTTCTTCTTTAGTTGTTTCATTAGGAAGTAATAACATAAGTATGACTCATATAATGATATGTTATTATACGTATGAAACAACCCTATTTCACCATCTATCCATCCTACGGAAAATGAAATCACCGCGCGTGCGTACGTACGGAATACCGTCTCCATGACGTGGTGTAATCTATTTTCCCCTACCACCATACTTGGATGGGTATAATGGTGTAAATAATTACTATATATGATTATTGTAAAGTGATATTGATTCTGAAATAGTATACATACACTCCAATATAATTCCATGATCAAGGGAACGATATCATCGCTCGTGCGTACGTACGGAATACCGTCTCCACGACGTGATGCGACTCGTTATACATGATCTTCATTTCATAATGATTATATAAATGAATTTAGTGAATGAATATGATATATATTACACTAATAACATTCTGTAAATGAGGTATCTATAACCTAAAAAGAAAAATAGTAATTTATTCGACAAAACGCGCATAAGAAAAAAAAGTAATAAACACCCGAATAACAAGTAGTAATGAAATATTACTAATAAGAAGCTAAGAATATGACCATATATGATATCATAAAAATACGTATGATTTTGGAATAAGTCAGTAACATTATTTAAATCATTATACAAGAGGTTCAGACACTTACGAAGCAAATCAGACCTAAGGTAATGGAAATATCACAATCTCATTTTTATCCGAGATTGTTTATACTTTGGTATTTACTGGGGTGTATTTTATCATCCACATCCATGTTTCCTCAATATGTAATATTATTTCCATACACCTACAATTTTTTTAATCCATTATTACTCTTTGGTGTGTTTATAGTAAAAGATATGAAAGGAATATTTTGTCATTTTTCGTACGAGGTACTTTTTGACTTTTCTGACAAAAGTATGAGAAGAATGTTTTTAACTTATACGACATGAATGGATTTTTAAAAAATTATTTACAAGAATCTTCCTTTACAAGTTTTCAAGATTATTTTTAATCAACTTCTTTTAGTTTAAAATTGTATGACATGTTAAGAAAGGAAAATGTTTTTGAAGTAGAAAGGATATTTTCCTCATGAATGGAGTTCTAGTTTTTTATCAAAATTATTTTCTATCTATGATAATATAGGGTTCTGTTTCTATACCTATTATTACATTGATTTGATTATGTTGCAATGGAATTATTTATATGAATTACTTTATCTTATATGAATTGTTTTATGATGTTATGTTGTTTAAGAATCCCATTTTTATTATATGGGTTATGCTATGATGTATGGTTTATGATTTTGTGGCACAAATAAGAATGGTATAATTATGAGATGGGTGGGACCTATATCTCGCTCCAATTCATTGGGTAATGATTTTATATCTCATGAGATAGACATGGCTGGAATGGCAGGTTATACCGGTTCAGTGAAACAAGACTGAAACGAGGAGTGAACTGCGTTCAGAAATGGACTTTGTCCACTAAGATAGTCATGGAAATGAGTCTTGACTAATAAGAAATGATTATCTATGATTATGTGTGTATGACACAAAGTTTCATGTTTTAAGTTATTATTATTGGGATTACATTTCACTACTATGATTTATCCCATGTTATGAAATTATGATCTCTTTTGGAGGTTAAGATTTCCAAAAGATATGTTCTTATGAATATGATGTGATTGATATTTCTTTTGCTTACCCTTACTGAGCATTTGAGATCACCATTTTGTATGTTTTTTCCCCAGGTTAGGATGAAGGTTATTAAGTAAGATATTCCAAAAGGGACTATAGATATGATGAAATAAATGGGAGACAATGTAGATGCTTTATGAACCATTTGTTTATGTTTCCCAGTTTCTAAAGACACTATACCTATACAGTCCTTTCATGGTTTTGATATATGTTGTAATAAGTATGATTTAATTTTGATGTAATAACAATGTATGTAAATTATGGTTCGTTATAGTTGGTATCAGAGGAAAGGTATAGTCAACCTTTGGAAACTAAGATGTGAAAGCGTTAGTAAGAACCCTAAGGATAAGTCTAAGCATAGAACACAATCTTAGTGTTTTAGAAATGTCCATGAATAACCTAGGATATGACCTTAATTGTGAAATTTTATTCTTGATTATGTGGTTTTCCTATTATAATTAGTGTTGCTCACACTATTCTTCTTGGTTTTAGTCAATGGCTGGAAACCGAAGGAACCGTGTTAATGCAGAATGCGACGGGAAATGCAATGATTGTCCCCCTGAGCAACCAAACGTTATGGGAGATGGAATGAAAAATCTTTTAGCCATGCTCACACAACTTTCTCAAGCTATGAATCATGCAGGACTTCCAAATGAGCAAAGGAAGGAGCAACATTATATTGAATCCTTCATGAGGCAGCGTCCACCTTCATTCAGCCGGTCTACTGATCCATTAATTTCTGAACAATGGATTAGTACTACTGAAAATATATTTTCAGTTCTTCAATGTTCTGAACATGATAAAGTCATCTTAGTAGTTTATCATTTGGAAGGTGATGCTAATCAATGGTGTAATCTTATCAAGAATACGAGGCAAAGAGATGAAATTGAATCCATGAAATGAGATGAGTTCAAGAACATATTTTTCAATAAGTACTTCCCTCGTATTCTCCGAACAAAGATGGAGAAAGAGTTTCTTGAACTGAAGCAAAAGGATGATGAATCTGTTGGTACCTATGAAGCAAATTTTACAAGACTTGCAAGGTACGCTTCTGGTATTATTATCAAACCTGAGAGTAAGATCGATCGATTCTTTAGTTTCTTAAAACCAAGTCTTCAAAGGGCCTTATCCATAAGGGACTTCAATAGCTACGAGGAAATCGTTCGATGTTCTCTCAAAGTTGAGATGGAGATTGGAGTAACCCATCAGTCATATGGGTTTGATAAGAAGAGGAAAATGGAATTCAAAGGAAAATCTAAAGAGCACACTGAAAAGAAGATGAGATTTCCCTTATTCTCAAAGTGTGGAAAGAAACATGGAGGGAGTTGTCTTAAAGGGACAAGTAAATGTTTCAAATGTGGAAAGGAAGGTCATCAGGCATTCAAATGCCGCAATGATGGGAAGAAGATGTCTAATGATGAAAACAAAGGAAGGGACACAAAGAATGAACATACTACACTTCAATGTTTCAAGTTCAAGGAGATGGGGAATTATGCCAATAAATGCCCTAATCCAAGGTTTGTTGATGATGATCTACATCAAAAAAATCTTAAGGCTAAAGACAAAGGAAAGTCACATGTAATTTCTATCAGCGATGTGGAGTACGATAACGATGTGGTGAAAGGTACACTTACCATCCAATCTAAAGTAGAAAATGTTTTATTTGATTCTGAATCCACCCACTCTTTTATTTCTGAATATTTTTTAAGGGAATCACTATATTACCTCAATTATTATATGTTGAGTTAGATGTGACAACACCCAATGGCACAACAGTCGCATCAAAAGTTTATAATTCTTCCCTGATTGAAGTTTGTGGGAAAGTGCTTCCTGCAAATCTTGTGATCCTTCCTATAGTGCAATTTGATGTGATTATTGGCATGGATTGGATTTCTTTATATGGAGATCATATCAATTTCCAATGAAGGGAAGTCACATTTCATATTCCAGATCAATCTATGATCGTCAATCGATGCAAGGATGAAAATAACCTTTTAGTGTAAATTTCTTCCATCTTATGGGTCTTGATTCCACTTAATGAAGGTTATTTATCTCAAATGGTTCATGAGAAACTCACAATTAAGAATATTCCCATTGTACGGGAGTTTGATGATGTCCTTCCGGAGGAATTTCCATGTCTTCCACCAAATCGTGAAGTTGAGTTTTCAATAGAACTCGTACCGGGTGCTTTGCCTATTTCAAAGACACTTTATAGAATGTCCTTAATTGAGTTGCAGGAATTGATGAAGAAACTCCAAGAGAATCTTGATAACGGATTCATATTCCCTAGTGCATCACCTTGGGGAGTACCTGTTCTATTTGTTAAGAAAAATGATGGATCAATGAGACTGTACATTGATTATCGAGAACTTAACAAGATCACTATCAAGAACAAATATCCTCTCCCACGCATTGATGACTTATTTGACCAACTACATGGAGCTCAATACATTCCCAAGATTTATCTTCGTTCAGGGTATCATTAATTAAGGGTCAAAAGGGAGGATATACCAAAGACGACTTTCTGTACAAGTTATGGACACTATGAATTTATAGTGATGCCATTGTTTCTTACTAATTCCCCTGCTATCTTCATATATCTGATTAATAGAGTCTTTAGAGACTATCTTGATCAATTTGTGATTGTCTTTATAGAAGATATTCTTGCCTATTCAAAGAGCAAGGAAGAACATGAAGATCACTTGAGAATTATATTGAAGACCCTGAAAAAGGAGAAGCTTTATTCTAAATTTACCAAGTGTGAATTTTGGCTTCAAAAAGTTTCATTTTTCGGTCACATAATCTCAAAAGAGTGGATATCTGTGGATCCAGCAAAAACAGAGGTTATAGAAAGATGGTCGAGACCAACAGTAGTAACTGAGATCCGAATTCTTCTTGGTTTGGATGGATATTATCGACGTTTTGTGAAAGAATTTTCACGATTAACTAATCCACTCACCAAGTTGACTCGGAAAGGAGTTAAGTTTTTCTGGACGTAGGAATGCGAAGAGAATTTCAAGGAGTTGAAAAGAAGGTTATCCAGTGCACCTGTGCTCGCACTGCCTTGTAGTGGAGAAAGGTTTGTGATCTACAGTGATGCATCCAATAAGGGATTGGGGTGTGTTCTTATTCAAAATGATAAGGTGATAGCTTATGCCTCACGACAGTTGAAAATCCATGATCAAAATTACCCAACTCAGGATTTGGAGTTAGCTGCGGTAATATTTTCATTAACGATTTGGAGGCATTATCTTTATGGAGAAAGGTGTGATATTTATACTGGTCATAAAAGTTTAAAGTATATTTTCACACAAAAGGAGATGAATATGCGCCAAAGAAGATGGTTGGAGATGATTAAGGATTATGATTTCTCAATTCATTACCACCCTGTGAAAGCAAACAAGGTGGCAGATGCATTAAGTCGACAAGACCATGCCAGTTTATCCATGATGAGGATCACAAAAGATCCAATATTTATGGATTTACAAAGGATGGATCTTGGAAATATAATGGAAGGGGGAAAATCGTATCTTTATCAAATGAATGTTCAACCATCTATACCTGTGAAGATTAAAGAGGCACAGAAAGAAGATGTAGAGTTACAAAAGAAGCTTAGAAATATTCCTGAATTCAACCTTGATTGTGATGGGATAATAAAGTTCAGGAATCGAGTTTGTGTTCCTCCCATCCCCTAATTAAAGAAGGAGCTGCTGGATGAGGCTCATAGTTATTCATTCTCTATTCATCCTGGTAGCATGAAGATGTATAGGGACCTGAAAGAGTACTTCTGGTGGGATGGCATGAAAAGAGATGTTGCTGAATATGTCTCTCGATGCTTGGTTTGTCAGCATGTTAAAGCTGAGAGAAAGAAGTCTAAGGGGATGTTACAAACATTACCCATACCTGAATGGAAATGGGAAAACATAACTATGGACTTTGTCATAGGTCTTCCTAAAACATCCAAAGGAAATAATGCTATCTGGTTCATAGTTGATCGTCTTACAAAGTCTACACACTTCATTGCTATTAGAGAGGATTTCTCTCTGGATCAGCTTGCCAGGATATATGTAAAAGAAGTGGTAAGATTGCAAGGAGTACCACTTTCTATTATATCTGATCAGGATCCAAGGTTTACCTCAAAGTTCTGGTGAAGTCTTCAGCATACTCTGGATACAGAGTTGAGTTTTAGCACTTCTTATCATCCTCAGACAGATAGTCAGTCTGAGAGGACAATTCAAACTCTAGAAGATATTTTGAGAGCTTGCTCTATAGATTTCAAAGGTGGTTGGGATCAACAACTACCTTTGGTGGAATTTTCTTATAATATTAGATTTCACTCCAGTATTCAGATGGCTCATTATGAAGCTCCCTATAGAAAGAAATGCAGGACTCTAACTTGCTAGGATGAAGTTGGGGAAAGAAAGCTACTAGTACCTGATATTGTTGATGAGATGGCAGAAAATGTCCGATCTATTCAACAACACATAAGAGCAGCTCAGAGTCGATAGAAAAGTTATGCTGACAAACGAAGAAAAGACCTAGACATTGAAGTGGGTGATAAAGTGTTCTTACGAATATCTCCCTAGAAGAGGGTCCTGAGATTTGGAAAGAAGGGGAAGTTGAGCCCTAGATATATCGGTCCATTCAAAATAATGGATCGTGTTGGGAAGGTAGCTTACCGATTGGCACTTCCACCAAATCTCTCTCAAGTTCACGATGTGTTCCATGTATCTCTCCTGAGAAAGTACATACCTGATCCTTCACATGTACTCAGCTCCGAAGTTGTACCGCTGGAGAAAGATCTTTCTTATGAAGAACAACCGATAGAGATTCTGGATCGTAGAGAAAAAGTCCTACGAAACAAGACCACTCGATTGGTTAAAGTTTTATGGAGGAACCACCAATTAGAAGAAGCTACATGGGAGTTTGAGGATATGATGAGGGAGAGGTATCCTCATCTTTTTGTTACAAAGTGATGAATTTCGAGGGAGAAATTCATTTTAAGGGGGGTAGAATGTAACACTTGAGACTTTTATGAGAAATATTTTTTTTTGTATATAAATCATCAAAGGAATCTTTCACTACACACAACACTAGCTTGGCTTACTTTACACGCAACCACGACCTTCCTCAATAGCTTGCGTCGTACGTAATACCGAGTTTCACTAAACAACGATATGCTATTAAAATATTATTAAAACTAGCCGTTATGAATAGTGACAACCACTTTTTGAAATTTTGTAAATTTTATTTTTCAAAATGGACTTCATTTTTGGATTTGGAATATCGAAATTATCTTAGGGTGAAATTTTGGTACTTTTCGGATAACTTTCATATCCTGATGAATAGTGAAATTTAATAAATTTTAATTAAAAAAAACTTTTTTAATCGAAATAATTAATAGTGATAAATTATTAATTTGAGTGGTTTTAAAGTATATTTAGAATATATTTTTACAATTTAATACAATGTTTTTAATTGGATGTAATTTCACATTTAAACCAGACATAAACAAGTGTCAATCTTTTGATAGTTATTATCTTTTAAAAACGCGCTATTTGTTTTGACGACGAGAATTAATTTTTAAATTAGTTAATGTAACTGATATGTTTTTAATTTGGTAAAATAAACATCATTTTTTAATTCATAATATCAAATATAGCTTCGGCCTAGTTTTTGGTATTTTTCTAGAAACTTTCATTTTTTTATGAATAGTGAAACCATTAAGTGGTAGTTAAAAAAATGAATTTTTCATACAACTTAATTTTACCGCTTCTGTGAGTAGAATTTAGAAAATTCGAGAGACATGGTTAATATCAAGGACTAAAATGTGGTTCAATGAGATGAAAATAATTTTTGGTGAATAATAACTTTTTACTTTTTTTTACCACGGTTAAAAGTAAATAGGGTAGTTAAGGGTAAAACTGATATTATTATTACCCTAACACATGTCTTAATTCTATTGGATAAGTTTAATTCGACCAAAAACAACCTTAGGAATAAAATATGACCATTTAGGCCCACTTGGATTAGATTAGGACATTTATTATCAATTTATTTAAAGAAGGGTTAAAATAGTTAAAATCAATGTTTAATAACTAAAGCATTTTTAATATAGGGTTTTAAATAAGATAAATTAGACTATAAATATTCATTATAAATCTAAAAATATTTCCTACATAATGGTATTTTATTTGTAATTTTTATACTTAAAGTAATTTAATGTATTTATGATACAATGATGATGCAGTAATTATCTTATTAATGAAATATTGACATAATTGATGTTATAAATACCGAAATAAATGTAATTTGAGACTTTTTTATGAATTATAGTAATTTTATATGTTAATATGACATTTTATTATTGATTTAATTAATTTTTTTTGAACTAATCATTCTGTTATGATTTTCACAAAAATCAATTACCAAATATTGTCAAAATTAACATAAAATAGTTTTTAAAACAACTACTATATTATTAATTGTAATTTTATTCGTAAAAATCTAAGGTTAGGAAAAATGAATTAGATAAGGTTATATATATTAATAACAAACAACTTGGTGTTCGTTTGGCTTGATATAGTAAGTTTATGAACATTATAGTGTAAGAAAACAAGAAGACACGGTAAAAGTTAAATTATCTAACTTAAAGTTAAATCTAAATGATAAGGTTAAAATTGATACCTAAACTTGTCTAAATTCTATTGGATGAGAGGATTGCGACCCATAACCACCTTAGCTTCTAAATATATCAATTTGGAGCTATTAAAAACCGAATTTAACTTTTAATAAAATAATAGTTTTAGTTATTCCAAAGGTGCCCCTCTCCTCCCTTATAAAAGGGAACCTCCTCCCTTTCCTCCTCACACCAATTTGAGCCTTCAAGCTCGTCCAAACCCTGCCCATTTCAATTCCCCACTTCCCTAGAATCATCCTAGAGGTTCTGGTCTTCTTCAAAGACCAACCCTAGTGCCATAAGTGGAGGTTAAGAAGAGGCGCGTAAAAAAAAGAGGTAACATTCATTACCGATCCTTTCCAAATTCGTTCTTCTTCAACTTATTCTTATTTAGTTTTTTCATTAGAAGTAATAACATCAGTATCACTCATATACTTATATGTTATTATAAGTATGAAACAAACCTATTTCACCATCTATCCATCCTACGGAAAACGATATCACTACGCGTGCGTACGTACGGAATACCATCTCCACGCCGTGGTGTAATCTATTTTCCCCCACCACATTACTTGGATGGGTATAATGGTGTAAATAATTACTATATATGATTATTGTAAAGTGATATTGATTATGAAATAGTATACATACAGTCCAATACAATTCCATGATCATGGGAACAATATCATCGCTCGTGCATACGTATGGAATACCGTCTCCACGATGTGATGTGACTCGTTATACATGATCTTCATTGCATAATGATTATATAAATGAATTTAGTGAATAAATATGATATATATTACACTAATACCATTCTCTAAATGAGGTATCTATAACCTAAAAAGAAATATAAGAATTTCTTCGACAAAACGCGCATAAGAACAAAAAGTAATAAACACCCGAATAACAAGTAGTAATGAAATATTACTAATATGAAGCTAAGAATATGACCATATATGATATCATAAAAATACGTATGATTCTGGAATAAGTCAATAAAATTATTTAAATCATTATACAGGATGTTTGGACACTTATGAAGCAAATCAGACCTAAGATAAGGGAAATATCACAATCTCATTTTTATCCGAGATTGTTTATACATTGGTATTTACTTGGGTTTATTTTATCATCCACATCCATGTATCCTCAATATGTAATATTATTTACATCCACCTAAAATTTTTTAAATCCATTTTTACCCTTTTGTGAGTTTATAGTAAAAGATATGAAAGGAACCATTTGTCTTTTTTTGTACGAGGTACTTTTTGGCTTTTCCGACAAAAGTACGAGAAGAATGTTTTTAACTTATACAAAATGAATGGATTTTTAAAACATTATTTCCATGAAACTTATTTTATAAGTTTTCAAGTTTATTTTTAATAAACTTATTTTAGTTTAAAATTGTATGACATGTTAAGAAAGGAAAATGTTTTTGAAGTAGAAAGGATATTTTCCTCAAGAATGGAGTTCTAGTTTTTTATCAAAATTATTTTCCATATAAGATAATATAGGGTTCTGTTTCTATACCTATTATTACATTTATTTTATTATTTTGTGATGGAATTATTTTTATGAATTCTGTTATCTTATATGAATTGTTTTATGATGTCATGTTGTTTAAGAATCCCATTTTTATTACATGGGTTATACTATGATATATGGTTTATGTTTTTTTGGAACACATAAGAATGGTATCATTATGATTTGGGTGGGACCTATATCTCCCTCCATTACATTGGGTAAAGATTTTATATCTCATGAGATAGACATGGCTAAAACTGCAGGTTATACCGGTTCAGTGAAACAGGACTGAAACGAAGAGTGAACTCGGTTCAGAAATGGACTTTGTCCACTAAGATAGTCTTGGCAATGAGTCTTGACTAATAAGAAATGATTATCTATGATTACATGTTTATGCAGAAAAGTTTCATGTTTTACGTTATGATTATTGGGATTACATTTCACTACTTTGATTTATCCCATGTTATGAAATTATGATCTCTTTTGCAGGTTAAGATTTCCAAAAGATATGTTCTTATGAATTTGATGTGATTGATATTTCATTTGTTTACCCTTACAAAGCATTTGAGCTCATCCTTTTGAATGTTTTTTCCCCGGTCAGGAAGAAGGTTATTAAGTAAGATATTACAAAAGGGACTATAGATATGATGAAATAAATGGGAGATAGTGTAGACGCTTTATGAACCAGTTGTTTATGTTTCCCAGTTTCTAATGACACTATACCTATACGGTCCTTTCATGGTTTTGTTATATGTTGTAATAAGTATGCTTCAATTTTGAAGTAATAACAATATATGTAAATTATGGGTCGTTATAGTATGTTTATGAATGTTAAGTATGATAAAATTAAGTAAAGGGAATAAAAAGCATGATCAGATGGACTAAAGTAAATGTATTGTTCACAAATATTTTTTCTACTCATAGAAAAATAATTATTTAAAATCCATATAATATTTATAATAAACATGAATGATAAAATAAGGAACTGTATGCATATGTATAAAATCCCTCAAGTATAGATTATTTCAAAATAACCTTCCATTAATAATGATAAGAATTAAAGGGTAGTTTAATATTCTTTTCTAGACAGTTTAAGGTGCTTTAATTTATTCAGAGGTTTTAACTAAGGTTCTTTGTCGAACAATCTATGTTATCATCAATGGTAGATTTCCCAATAAGTACTTGTTTGTAACATGGGGAAATTTGATTAGAAAATATATTTTTAGGAATTCATTATTTGGGATTCCACTTAGTGGATTGAGGATATGTTGTGTTTATGAATATGGTATGAAAAACTACTTAAATACCTTCAAATATTTTTTTAGATGTATGTATAGATTATTAGAATGGAAATATGGATCATTTCTAATAGAATGTAAACATTATAGGAAATTTTTAATCCAATGGTGAGATATATTAGGATTTTATAAAATAATCAATGATTAATAAGTCAAAATTTTATTATTTCACACTATTGGTAATAAAAAAATGAACTAAAATGTTCTATTATTTGTTTCAGAAAATGGATAGTATCATTAAATGGAAATTATCACTCCAAACTATAATGGAGACATAAAATGTCTTTAATGGTAGTAATTTCCATGGGAGGTATAGTCACATTTCATTATATAATTCTAAGACTGAATGATTTACGTGTTGTAATTCCAAGTTAATGATTTTCCACATAAAGAGGCATGTGTGGAGGAGATCTCTATATAACTAAGACGCCTAGATGATGCACAATATATTTTTTGTTTGATGTTATCATGAATGACTAGTGAACTCTAGGACCGGTATAGTTTAATGGGTTCATTCCCAATGATGTCTCATATTCATTATTTTTATCAATAGAAGGGTGGGAAATATATACATGAGATCTCCAAGGACCTATTTATATAAAATACTAGATAGGGGGCACCATTTTGACTCTTTTAGTCAATATGGATGGAAATATTGAGAATTTGGATGTTTTTTATTTTATAATACATGAGTCACAGTATTGAAATATCATTCCCTCACATACTCAATACTTAGCTAGTTTTATTATAAATTTTATTATGATCAATATTGATAAGTCTCATCTAGAAATCATTACTTTTATTTTCCACATAGATAGTGATACGTGGAATGAAAAAAATTTCCTCATTAGAGTTACCAAGAGTAAGAGCAAGGTGAAAAATCTTAAGACTAACACCAATTCCAAGGATCCATTGCACCCAAATAAAAAAATAGGATTAAGAGACAGGGAAAGGAAAACAAATTATTATGTTTTTTAAATGGTAAAAACCATTAGAATAAGAACTACTCCTTGATGAAGCAAGGGGAAGCTTCAGGTGTATTCAATATTAAATATAATATCTCTGTTTCTACTCATTGAGTTTTGGATACATATTATGGAGCTCACATTTTTATCAAAATACAAGAAACAAGTTGTCTTAGAAATATTTCTAGAGGTGGGGGTGATCTATGAATTTAAAATAGAGAAATACAAGCTACTATTTAATAAAAGATTACCATATCACTTTTATAATATGATTTATCTTGGTTTAAAATAATTGTTATTATGTTACAAGTGTTACCCAAAAACATTATCTTTGTATCCAGACTTGATATGGCTGTAAATTTTTTCAATTTTTTAATATTAGTTAATAATTTTATAGAAATAGCACTTTTTATGGTATAGAACATTTAAACATAAATATTTATCTATAGTATTATGAAAACAACGTGTCACAAATTGATAATGAATCGTGTTCACATGACCCATATCACATCAAATTATATAAAAATTAGCTTATTAATTTAAAATTGTAGGAAATTACACAGTAATATGAAGATGGATATTTAGATACATTTTAATAAAACCATTTGATATTTATTATTCCTGTTTACAAGTTAAAATGTCCAACACTTCGTTTAGTGGAAGGGTTGAACAGTCCATATATATTCTTTAAATGTTATATATATATGTGTGTTACACTTTTATTTTATGCTATAAGTTGATTCAAATTCTTCATAACTTTAACTGATGATATAAGTTTATGTGGATTTGTTTACTTAATGAGGTATAAATATATTACCTTTAATATATTTTAGGGATATGCATTGATTATTTAATATAATTTTGGGGTTTAATAATGAATTAGAGAATAAACTAGGTAAAAAGGTAAATAAAATTTTCACCATTTTATAGAATATATTAACCAATAAGTCATAATGTTCTTATTATGATTTCTAATATGATCTCAACTCACTTCAGCATATACACCGTAATGGAATAGTTTCAGCGAATGGTGGAATTACAACCTGTTGGATATGGTGATATTGATTGTAACACCCCAGGTAAATAAAGAATAAGACATTTTCATATTTATCCATATTTGTGAATAAAATATTAATATGACTTTAAAGGGGACGCTATGCTCGATGGCGTACCCAACACGCAACAACGAGTTTCTTGGGAATCTTACGTTGCACTCTAATAATAAAATAATATTATTTTAAATGGTAGTTAATATGTAGCCGTTGTATTGGCGGGAATGGATAGAAATAAATAAAATATTATTATAAATGTTTTTAAATGTTTTTACATTTATCCAATAGAAGATAAAGGCTTAAAATACGGAAAGAATTCAATTTTTGGCCTATATGCCCTAGTTTTCACTAAAGGTTCACTTATCGCCTTTTGATGGCGAACCATCATTAAATATAGTTTTTTTCACTCTTATACATTCTATTGGACCAAATAAAACTTTTCTTATGAATCGGGACATCAAAATTTACTTTTTGTATATTTTTGGTATCTTTCCGATAAAGTTCATTTTTTTAATGAATAGTGTAAAATGTTGTATTTTAATTCAAAACCTCTTTTTAATCTAATTTATTTATATTATTTTATTATCTTTTGAATTGGTTTTAATGTGAAATTAGAATATATTTTTATCATTAAATCCAATAGTGGTCGTTGGAATTAATTTCACTTTGAAATCAGACATAAACTAGTGTCAATCTTTTGATATTTATTGTTTCATAAAAACACGCTATTTGATCTGACAACGGGAATTAATTATTAAATTAACTAATGTGACTTATATGTTTTTAATTTTTTAAAATAGACTTCATTTTTGAATTCGGAATATCAAATATATCTTAGGGTGAATTTTTGGGATTTTTCTGAAAAACTTCAATTTTGATGAATAGTGAAACCACTATGTTGTACTTATAAAAACTGATTTTTCCGTTTAAATGAAATTTTGCCATCTTTGTGTTTTGAATTTTAAAAATACGACATACATGGTTTTCATTAAGAAGTAAAATGTGGTTCAATGGGATAAAAATAATTTTTTGGTGAATAATAACTTATTAAGTTTTAATCGCGATTAGAGGTAATTATTGTAGTTTATGGTAAGAATAATGTTTTAATAAAATAAAATGACTTAGACACATGTCCTACACTCATTGGATGTGTCATGGCCGACCAAGACAATCCATGGGTCAACTTGGGGACCCCATTGAGCCACTTTGGTTGGAAAATGACATTAATATCATTTTATTTAAAGTTAAAGTAAAAATGAGACAAACATGAAATGTTTTACTAAACCAATTTTTACAAGGGGTTATAGAAATCATATTTTTGACTATAAATAGTCATTGGAAAGCTAAAAAGATTTTCTACATCATAGTATTTTTTCATAATTTTTAGACATTAAATAAATTAAATTATTTATGACATCATGATGATGCAGCGATTACCTCATTATTTAACTATTTAAATAAAATGGAAAGATAATGTAATATCTAAGACCTACACATGTCCAAAACCTATTGGATGAGTCTATTTCGAACTCTTATCACCTTATCCTCGAAATACCTCAATGTGGGACCTTTAAAATCCGAAACTCTTTTGAAAATAAAGTAACATTTTGTAACATTACAAGAGTGCCCCTCCTCTCCTCTTATAAAAGGCCCCCACCTATACCTCCTTACCCACACTCCCAAAGCCTTTGGCTCGTCCAAACCCTGCCCATTTTGTCTCTCCACTTCCCTATCTTACTCCTTGAAGCCTCACTTGGGGCATAAGACTTCCCAAGGAATCCTTTGAGCTCAAACCAAATGGAGTTACCCGATTTTAAGGTAATGTCTTCACTTGAGTACTTTTGTTTTATTTTGCTTCTCCAACCACCTAAACACTTTTTATTCATTTCTTTTGTAAAAAATACAGTATCATCAATATACTAGTATGTTGTTATAATATGTATTCGAGATACACTTTTACACACCTACATCTAATGGTTAAAGAACATACTGTTTCCGTGGATGGCGAATTTCGGCCTCCCGAAATGATGATTGTTCAACATTCTTTTAACACCTTCTAAGGTGGCCATTAAGATGACACTATATTTATATATGATATATAATATGTTTATGATTTCTTTAAGCTTATGTATTTTTCATTTTGGGCATACCTTTATGGTTTCCATTATCGGTAAATGCGATATCTTTATTTAAGGAAGTGCGGACTACCGCCCCCTCAAAGTGATTTGATTCGTTAATACCATATGTGGTACGTATAAAGGATATATTTAATGATATTATATATGATAACATACTGGAATTAAAATACTATTATGGTCCATTATGTTTTAATTTTATTAAATATGAAATAGAAATGGAAGTAGTGTTCATGCATACGTACGGCTTACCGTCTCCATGAACGGTACATTTCATTTCTTATCTCAAAATGTTATGTAATACTATAAGTACATATATATAATGGATATATAAGTAATATATTACATCAAAATTATGGATATAATTCTGGAATTATAACATATATATATCTCTTTCATTTTGTTTTAATTCCATTAATATGACAAAAAATGAAAGTAGCGTTCATGCGTACGTACGGCCTACCGTCTCCATGAATGGTGCTTTTAGTTTTTTTATCTCCAAATGATATGGAATAGTATGAAATGAATATTTACTGGATATATATGATATTTTAATCATTAATACTATTCTGGAAATTATTTACTTATAACTACATGGGAAATCTTTTTTCAAACAAGTTCATTTTTGACTCATGTAACAAACATTGGAAAAAACGTCTGATATGAACTAACATTATTAAAAAATTATTATAAAATTATAATATGTGATATGAACTGAATAATAATATCAAAAGTAGGTACTTAGGCAATTATTAATTGACCAAAGTTTATTATTCAGGACGTTAAAGAAACGAACAAGACAAGTTGGACTTGAGGTAAGGGATCCTACTCCACTCTTTCTTTTTAAGTACACTCTTTTTTGTCATTCCTTTTAAAGATCATATTTATTGTTATTGGTATATTATTTTATATTAATCTTACTGTAATTTTTATTTTCATGTGATGAGAGACCCTATTCTCTCTCATAAATCAATTTTGGAAGTTTTGAGTGGCGCCGTTAGGCTGTCGAATTTTCGTAAGAGATGTAACCTCTCTCTTTCTCTTTAAGTACACCCCTTTATGTCACTTCTTTTAAGATCCTATTTTTTATGATGGGGGATGTTCTTTCATATTCATCTTTCTGTACATTTTATTGTAATGTGATGATATACACTATTTGATCTCATCAATCCATTTTTGGAAGTTTTATGTGGCGCCGTTAGGCTGCCGAGTTTTCGTAAGGGATTTTTCATCTCACTTTTATTCCTGTGATATTTATGATACATTTTCCACAATTTACTTTGAGTGGTGTATGTAATGACCATTATTTTACTCATTGTGTAATATTCTTTCATCTATGAGTATTTACATCAATGTTGTATTGTCCTTCTTTCACGGGGCGTATATTTTGAAAGATACCCATGTCTGTAAGGGAACCTTTCACCCTCCTCTTTTTAAAAGACCCCTTTTGTTGGGTATTTTATTTTACATATTGTTATGTAGGGATATGTTATCATATATCCTTATTGATGTAAATTTTATGTTCAAGTGATGAGATACACTTTTTATCTCTCATCAACTCATTTTTATGTGACGCCGTTAGGCTGTCAAGGTAACTTCTTAACCCAATTTCGATTTCTTTGGGTTCAACATGTAGTTATTGAATATGTCATCATTTGAATATGTGTGAATGACCATTGATTATTTTACACTTAATATCCACTTATATTTGGTGTATTCGTTTGTCACACATAATTATGTAATTGATTTATCCTTAAACCAAGGATACCGTCTTTGTAAGGGACTTCGTCTCAATCTCCTTTCATTGAGGCATATTCTGTTTTATAAAAAACCTTCTTTTATATGGTGTATAAACCCCTTTGACTTTTACGTTTATTCAAAGGGAATAGTTTTTATACGAAGCGTTTACTAAACGACAAAAGGGAATGTTTTTGTCGTACGTATGCGGCGACATCGACTTCTCTGCCGCCGTGACCATTATTTGAGTTCCAGCTTCCTCTACATTCCATACCTTCTTTTAAAAGAAAAATAAATACCATGTTTTAGTTTTCTTTTATTTTGGTATTGAAAATGGTTTTCATAATGTTTTTATATCAAGGTGTTTTATTGATATCCTGTGTTTGAAAGGGGAAAATGTTATGTTTCCTTTATGCATGTTTTATATGATATGATTATGTTGAGGTTCTTGGGAATTATTATGAAGATGGGTGGTTCCGTGATAAACTAAGGGTGGGTGAGCCCGATATAGCTCTCCAATGAATTGGGTAACGCGAAGGAGTGAATCATTAAGGTTTCTCCGAAGAGATTTATGGAATATACTGTGATGGGTATTCCAAACGTAACCAATAGGGTTACTCCCTACGTAAGAATGTTATGAATGCCTCAAGTTACCTTTATGTCTTATTATTTCTATGATTTATTCATGGTTTGATGAGGTATGTTAAAGTGCCTATGTTTTATGGGTAAAGTATGATTTCATTCTTATGTATATATGAACTCATGTTTCCTTTCCATATTTTTATAACCCTTACTGAGCTTTTTATGCTCATCCCAAGTTTTTGAAATGTTTTTCATAGGTGAAGGGAATGGTACATGATGTGATGATAGTGTCAAGGATGTGTCAAGAAAGAATCCATTTTTTATTTTCAATATGTTTCCGTTGAAGGGAAGAATGAATACTGTCTTTTATGTAACCAATTTGTTTAAATGTGGAATGTAATGCAAGTTTCAGGATATAATTCTCTAAAACTCTAAACCTAAAAAGATCCTCAATGTGTAATCTTGTAATAACTAAAGATTAAGTAAGGTTTAAGGCTGGGACCTTATAGTTGGTATTAGAGGTCGGTTTAGATAACTTTAGAGGTTAGGATATTCTTTAAGCATAAGTGACATTACCATAATGGATAGGATTTCAGAAAGAGTCCTAGTTTTAGATAAAGTGAATAAGTAAGTGTATCTTAGTGTTTACCTTCCTCATTAGTACATGATGGTTTTGTTGATATACTCACACTGACATTCCTGTTTTTATTGAATGGATGGATCTAGCAGGCACCAAAGAGACAACATGTTTGAAGGAAACTGTGGTGGTTCTATGATTAAGATACTAGATAAAATGGGGGATTCAATGAGGAAACTCGTGGTTGTTCTAAACCAACTATCAAGGAGTCATGATCAACCACTTGAACCTTGGTATGGTCTTTAATGCATCATGTACGATATGAACAATCCATGTGGAAGATCAGGTAATAATTGTAAAGGTAACCATTAGAGTTTATATGATCTTTACTTTTTAGGTAATTATTGGTTATTATATGATATGCTGGAAAATGAAAGGCATGAGATAAACATGAGGTTAAAATATGTTATGATAATTTTTTATGATTTTATCTCTTTTTGGGGAATGATTTAAGAATTATATAGTTTTGGAAAAAGGACAACACACAGACCGTGTGGCAACCCATCGCGTCGGACAAAGCTGCGGGAATCGAACCCACAACCAAAGTGCGACTGGTATTTATTGCCTACCACTGGAATACGTGAAGTCCCTGGTTAGTTAGAATGATTCTTTTTAGTTAGATTATTTTATTAATTAAGAGTAAGTTTATTTTGGGCTATTTATGAAAATGATTAACCTATCATCGAGGATATGTGATTAGGTTAATTACTTTTCAATACGAGACTTTAGGAGAAACTGATGTTGTTTGGAGATAAATGTTAAGATTTAACTTGGAAGACTATGTGACTAAATCCTTCAAATATTTGGGTTTCAATCTTATATTGGTTTACTTTGAAGAATTTTATGGACAAATTGTTTATCGGATGGTCCTCGTTGAACTTTGGGTTTTGATGGACAAATTTTGAGATTAGGAATAGATTTTCTATTTATAAAGGGTTATCTTTTTTTGGATTATCTGTCCTTGTACTAACATTTCTAGTTTTGGTTTTGGTTAAATCCTAAAGGCATGGGATGTATATAGTTCTCTTTTGTGGATTAGGTGATTCTCTAGAAGTTGATTATAGTACTCTTAATGCGAACAAGTCTCCCTAAATACTCGTCTTTTGGAAAAAATATTAGTTTGATTAAGGAATCTAGTAAAAGTTGAAAGTCTAAATGATAAGTGATTATGTTTCCTTAGGAATAAATTCCTCAATAAAAAGTAACTTAAAACAAAAATGTTGTCTATTAACTTTTCCTACTGGGGAACCCAACACCGTTTAACCCATCACAAGTTTGTGATTTTCTTATTGTTAACATTCTCCTAAACATGTTTTCTATCACTCTCCATCACAACATAACCCTATGTTTTCTCCTCCATGTCCATGTTTTCCTACATGGAGTCCTAGTATGAGTTAACTCGGGTGACCTCTGTACTTATCTTTCTTTATTTTAAAGTTATTGTTTACCGACTCTTGTTCCGATGTGGTATTGTCAAGGATGTTTCCAAGCGCAATTTTAAAATTGCGAGGATGCAATTCCCAAAAGGGGGGAAGCATGTAACACCCCAGGTAAATAAAGAATATGAAATTTTCATATTTATCCATATTTGTGAATAAAATATTAATATGACTTTAAAGGGGACGCTATGCTCGAAGGCGTACCCAACACGCAACAACGAGTTTCTTGGGAATCTTACGCTGCACTCTAATAATAAAATAATATTATTTTAAATGGTAGTTAACATGTAGCCGTTGTATTGGCGGGAATGGATAGAAATAACTAAAATATGATTATACATGTTTTTAAATGTTTTTACATTTATCCAATAAAAGATAAAGGCTTAAAATACGGAAAGAATTCAATTTTAGGCGTATATGCCCTAGTTTTCACTAAAGGTTCACTTATCGCCTTTTGATGGTGAACCGTCATTAAATATAGTTTTGTTCACTCTTATAAATTCTATTGGACCAAATAAAACTATTCTTAAGAATCGGGACATCAAAATTTACTTTGTGTAATTTTTTGGTATCTTTCCGATAAAGTTCATTTTTTTAATGAATAGTGTAAAATGTTGTATTTTAATTCAAAACCTCTTTTTAACCTAATGTATTTATATTATTATATTATCTTTTGAATTGGTTTTAAAGTGAAATTAGAATATATTTTTACCATTAAATCCAATAGTGGTCATTGGAATTAATTTCACTTTGAAATCAGGCTTAAACCAGTGTCAATCTTTTGATACTTATTGTTTCATAAAAACACGCTAATGATCTAACAGCGGGAATTAATTATGCAATTAATTAATGTGACTTATATGTTTTGAATTTTGTAAAATAAACTTCATTTTTTAATTCAGAATATCAAATATAGCTTAGGGTGAATTTTTGGGATTTTTCTGAAAAACTTCAATTTTTGATGAATAGTGAAACCACTAAGTTGTACTTATAAAAACTGATTTTTCCATTTAAATGAAAATTTTCCATCTTTGTGTTTTTAATTTCAAAAATCCAACATACATAGTTGTCATTAAGAAGTAAAATCTGGTTCAATGGGATAAAAATAATTTTTTGGTGAATAGTAACTTATTAAGTTCAAATCGCGATTAGAGGTAATTAGTGTAGTTTATGTTAAGATTAATGTTTTAATAAAATGAAATGACCTAGACACATGTCCTACCCTCCTTTTATGTGTCATGGCCGACCAAGACAATCCATGGGTCAACTTGGGGACCCCATGGAGCCACTTTGGTTGAAAATGACATTAATATCTTTTTATTTAAAGTTAATGTAAAAATGAGACAAACATGAAATGTTTTACTAAAACAATTTTTACAAGGGGTTATACAAATCATATTTTTGACTATAAATATTCATTGTAAATCTAAAAAGATATCCTACATCATAGTTTTTTTATAATTTTTAGACATTAAATAAATTAAATTATTTATGACATCATGATGATGCAGCGATTACCTCATTATTTAACGATTTAAATAAAATGGAAAGATAATGTAATATCTAAGAACTAAACATGTAAAAAACCTATTTGATGAGTGTATTTCGAACCCTTATCACCTTATCCTCTAAATACATTAATGTGGGACCTTTAAAATCCGAAACTCTTTTGAAAATAAAGTAACCTTTTGTAACTTTACAAGAGTGCCCCTCCTCTCCTCTTATAAAAGGCCCCCACCTCTACCACCTTACCCACACTCCCAGAGCCATTGGATCGTCCAACCCCTG
Source organism: Viscum album (assembly GCA_963277665.1). Lineage (NCBI taxonomy): Eukaryota > Viridiplantae > Streptophyta > Magnoliopsida > Santalales > Viscaceae > Viscum > Viscum album. The sequence goes on along the minus strand of CAUJRU010001333.1, from coordinate 122,505 downwards.
CCCATTTTTTCTTTCAAATTCCCTCTATTACTCCTTGAAGCCTCAATTTGGGCATAAGTCTTCCCAAGGAAGCCTTTGAGCTCCAACCAAAGGGAGTTACCCGATTTTAAGGTAATGTCTTCACTTGAGTACTTTTGTTTTATTTTGCTTATCCAACCCCCTAAAATCTTTTTATTCATTTCTCTTGTAACAAATCTGGTATAATAAATATACTAGGATGTTTTTATAAGAAGGATTCGAGCTACAATTTCACACACCTACATCTAATGGTTAAAGAACATACTGTTTCCGTGGATGGTGAATTTAGGCCTCCCGAAACGATGATTGTTCAACATTCTTTTAACACCTTCAATGGTGTCCATTAAGATTACACTATATTTATATCTGATATATAATATGTTTATGATTTCCTTAATCTTATGTATTTTTCATTTTGGGCATACCTTTATGGTTTCCATTATGGGTAAACGCGATATCTTCATTTAAGGAAGTGCGTACTACCGCCCCCTCAAAGTGATTTGATTCATTAATACCATATGTGGTATGTATAAAGGATATATTTAATGATATTATATATGATAACATACTGGAATTAAAATACTATTATGTACCATTATGTTTTAATTCCATTAAATATGAAATAGAAATGGAAGTAGCGTTCATGCATACGTACGACTTACCGTCTCCATGAACGGTACATTTCATTTCTTATCTCAAAATGTTGTGTAATACTATAAGTACATATATATAATGGATATATATGTAATATATTACATCAAAATTATGGATATCATTCTGTAATTATAACATATATATATATCTCTCTCATTTTGTTTTAATTCCATTAATATGACAAAAAATGAAAGTAGCATTCATGCGTACGTACGGCCTACCGTCTCTATGAATGGTGCTTTTCGTTTTTTATCTCAAAATGATATGGAATAGTATGAAATGAATATTTACTGGATATATATTATATATTAATCATTAATACTATTGTGGAAATTATTTACTTATAACTACATGGGAAATCATTTTTCAAACAAGTTCATTTTTGACTCATGTAACAAACATCGGCAAAAACGTCTGATATGAACTAACATTATTAGACAATTATTATAACATTATAATATGTGATATGAACTGAATAATAATCTCTAAAGGAGTTACTTAGGCAATTATTAATTGACCAATGTTTATTATTCAGGACGTTAAAGAAACGAACAAGACAAGTTGGACTTGAGGTAAGGGATCCTACTCCACTCTTTCTTTTTAAGTACACTCTTTTATGTCATTCCTTTTAAAGCTCATCTTTCTTGTTATTGGTATATTCTTTTATATTAATCTTATTGTAATTTATATTTTCATGTGATGAGAGTCCCTATTCTCTCTCATCAATCCATTTTGGAAGTTTTGAGTTGCGCTGTTAGGCTGCCAAATTTTCGTAAGAGATCTAACCTCTCTCTTTCTCTTTAAGTACACCCCTTTATGTCACTTCTTTTAAGATCCTATTTGTTATGATGGGGGATGTTATTTCATATTCCTCTTTCTGTACATTTTATTTTAATGTGATGAGATACCCTATTTGATCTCATCAATCCATTTTTGGAAGTTTTAAGTGGCGCTGTTAGGCTGCCGAGTTTTCGTAAGGGATTTTTCATCTCACTTTTATTCCTGTGATATTTATGCTACATTTGCCACAATTTCCTTTGAGTGGTGTATGTACTGACCATTATTTTACTCATTGTGTAATATTATTTCATTTATGAGTATTTACATCAATGTTGTATTGTCCTTCTTTCACGGGGCATATGTTTCGAAAGATACCCATGTCGGTAAGGGAACCTTTCACCCTCCTCTTTTTAAAAGACTTCTTTTGTTGGGTCTTTTATTTTACATATTGTTATGTTGGGATATGTTCTCATATATCCTTATTGATGTAAATTTTATGTCCAAGTGATGAGATACACTTTTTATCTCTCATCAACTCATTTTGATGTGACGCCGTTAGGCTGTCAAGGGAACTTCTTAACCCAATTTCGATTTATTTGGGTTAAACATGTAGTTATTGAATATGTCATCCTTTGAATATGTGTGAATGACCTTTGATTATTTTACACTTAATATCCACTTATATTAGGTGTATTAGTTTGTCACACATAATTATGTAATTGATTTATCCTTAAACCAAGGATACCGTCTTTGTAAGGGACTTCGTCTCAATCTCCTTTCATTGAGGCATATTCTGTTTTATACACAACCTTATTTTATATGGTATATAAACCCCTTTTACTTTTACTTTTATTCTAAAGGAATCTTTTTTATACGAAGCGTTTACTAAACGACAAAAGGGAATGTTTTTGTCGTACGTATGCGGCGACAACGACTTCTCCGCCGACGTGACCATTATTTGAGTTCCGGCTTCCTCTACAAGCCATACCTTCTTTTAAAAGAAAAATAAATACCATGTTTTACTTTTCTTTTATTTTGGTATTGAAAATGGTTTTCATAATGTTTTTATATCAATGTGTTGTATTGATATCTTGTGATTGAAAGGTGGAAATGTTATGTTTTCTTTATGCATGTTTTATGTGATATGATTATGTTGAGGTTCTTGGGCATTATTATGAAGACGGGTGGTTCTGTGATAAACTAAGGGCGGGTGAGCCCGATATAGCTCTCCAATGCATTGGGTAACGCGAAGGAGTGAAAAGTTAAGGTTTCTCCGAAGAGATTTAGGGAATATACTGTGATGGGTATTCTAAACGTAACCAAGAGGGTTACACCCTACGTAAGAATGTTATGAATGTCTCAAGTTACCTTTATGTCTTATGATTTCTATGATTTATTCATGGTTTGATGAGGTATGTTAAAGTTCGTGTGTTTTATGGGTAAAGTATGATTTCATTCTTATGTATATATGAATTCATGTTTCCTTTACATATTTTTATAACCCTTACTGAGCTTTCTATGCTCATCCCAAGTATTTGAAATGTTTTTCACAGGTCAAGGGAAAGGCACATGATGTGATGATAGTGTCAAGGATGTGTCAAGAACGAATCCGTGTTTTATTTTCAATATGTTTCCGTTGAAGGGAATAATGAATAATGTCTTTTCTGTAACCAATTTGTTTAAATGTGGAATGTAATGCAAGTTTCATGATCTAATTCTCTAAAACTCTAAACCTGAAAAGATCCTCAATGTGTAATCTTGTAATAACTCATGATTAAGTAAGGTTTAAGGCTGGGGCCTTATATTGATAATGAGTCATTTGAGTCTTATATTATTATTTTTGAAATATTCATTATAAAATGTGGCATACATACAAAAAATAGTTCCAAAAAATGTAGAAAAGGGAATTCCATTTGAGTTATGGAGTGGAAAGAAACTGGTGTTGTCACATATGCATTCATATTTATGTGGGGACCTTGTTAAAGATACATCTAGAAACAAACTAGCTTATTAAGGCATAATATGTATTTTAATAGGATATCCAAAAAAAATATGTTGATATTATCTACATGAGACTTAGATAATAAAGTAATAGTATATATACATGTTATATTCCCTAAAAGGTAGTGCATCTTCAAAAGAGATAGTGGGAGAATGAAAATCTTTGAAAATGGTGAGGCTCAAGATACACATGAGTTTGAATAGTAATAAATTGATCAAATAACCATGTAAGAAGACTTTCTACATACACAAGTACTATATAGAAGCACTATGTTGGTCAAATAACTAGAGTGATATGGTTTTATAGTCACTGAGGATTTTCAATCATTATTTGTTGATAATAATGAACTTGTGTCCTATAAATAAGTGGTAAGTATCATAGAAGCTTCCATATGGAACGAATCCATGATTTTAGATACGGATTCCATGTATGAAAATTAATTTTATATTTTTGAAGATCCTACAATGGATGGAAATTTTTTTGGTTTCAAATGGGTATTCAAGAATAAAACAGACATGGAAGGAAAAATTAGTACCTATAAATCTATGGGGGTATACAAAGGATTAAAATATTTTAAAGGCACAGACTATGAAATAATATTTTCACTAGTATTTATGCTAAAATCCATAAATAATTTCTTTCCATATAATATTTCCATGATTGTGGTATTTGGAAAATAGATGTCAAAACAAAATTCCACAACAAGGAACTAATGAATTTTGTCTATATGACACAACTATAATGTTTTATGTATCCAAAGGATTCCAAGAAGGAATATAGGTTATAGATATTCATTTATGGGTTGAATAAATCATAAATTCTATATGAATATTTCATTTAATAATATATAAGCTAATTTAGATTCATAATGAACAAATGTCAGCCCTATGTCTATAAATAATTTAGTGGGAGTGTGGATATTTCCTAGTAGTGTTTGTGGATAAAATATTACTAATTGTAAATGAGATAAAATTATTACTTTCTATTAATACATGGCTGAAAATTTTATTCTCAATGATGGAATTAGGTGAATAAATATCTATTATCGGGATCGAAATCATTTGTGAAATATCAATTAGTCTTCCTCAACAAAGTTAGGGTAAATAAATTTCTAGGAAAATAATGAGATTAAATATAGAACAATCCAAGATGAGATTTTATCAAATGTTATATGGTATATATCTCTTCAAGAAAATCTATCATCATAAAAAATAGGAAATACAAAGTATGAATAGGATTCCTTATGCATTAGTGATAGGGTCAATCATATATGTAATGTTATGTGTCAAGATTTATGTTGTATGTGCCTTAATCATGGTACAAATATATCATGTCAACCCAAGAGACTACCATTGGACAGAAGACAAAACTGTCCTATAGAATCTATGTCATACTAAGGACTTTCTCTTAGTTTATTAATTATTTGAGGATCTAGTCATCAATGGATATACGAAATCCAGTTTTCTGATAGATCATGATGATATAAAATTACTATTTGTATGTGTATATACCCTTAATATATGATTTGTGGCTTTATAGAGCTCAAATAATGTAGTGGTCAGTGATTCTATAATATATACTAAGTTAATTATGGCATCTAATGTTGCTAAAAATGTATATTTATAAGAGAATTCATCGAAAAATATCAATGTGGTTCCTAGATATAATGAACATATCACAATATGTTATGATAATACTATAGTGATGGTTCTTAACAACGAGCTATGGTCACATCAAAAAATGAAGCATATTATTCTAATGTATCACCTCTTGAGGGATTTTTCCCAAAGGGTTGAGGTCACAATAGGAAGAGTATACATGAAGGATAGCATGATTAACTAATTTATTGAAGAATTATCTCAGTAGAGGCATGGATATCATGTCTTAGATAGAAGACATGAAGTCCATAGTAGTTGTATCCTGTGTAAGAGGGATTATATTAGATTTGGTCCCCTTGAAGAAACTAATTTTTTTCTTTATATTACATGAATATTAAAAAACATGTTTACTAATATATATTATCACATGATGATTATTATTTTATGTTATATTTTATGTGATAATGTCCATGGAATATTTGTCATACCTAAAGAAAATGGTAGTTCCCCATTAAAGGGGCATCATTGAAGTGTTATGGTAGTATTAATAAATATTTGTTCAATAGTCATATGATATCATCTATTGCGATACTAATAATATATCCTATCTAGTTTTTTAGGATAATTATACATTGATATTTATTCACATGAAGTTCACACGTAGAAATATCCAAGTCATGGGTTATTAGAAAAAACCCGACAATATGAATTCCACATGTTATATGTTCCATTGGAAATTCATATCTATGAATGTGTGTATTAGTCCATAGACATGAGAATACTATTGAAATTTATAATTAATTTTGTAATGTCTTTAATTGATAAAGATGGTTATGAACTATGATCAGTGAGAAATAGGATATATTGGGTTACTCATTAGTGCTACTGCATTAAAGAATATGACATGAAAGGATTATTCTATTCCTAGACTGAATGATGATATATTGGACATTTGATTGAAATGTAACTATCTAACTATGTCTATATCCATGGTGGTTTATCAATGAGTGAAATTTAGGGATTTAAATAATGATATATCAAGAATATAAGTGGATGACATATATAAGTCAACCATCTTGATAAGATATTAGAAAAATGTATTGTATTTGATAGTCAGTGTCCATAGGGGGGATGTGTCATAGTGAAATTAAATTCATTATCTATGGCTTACATTATGTGTCTCTTGGTTCTGATCTTGGACTTTATGCTAGCTTTACTATTGACTTTTATTGTGTAATTGACAATCGACACAATAGTGAATCAAAAAATCTCAGCTGAATTCTATATGAATTTAATTTATGAATATTACTCAAGATCAGGTGATAATATTTATTTAGGATATATTTCTCACCATATATTCAATCAACTCTTCTATTCTAGATAGAGTACATATGTTATTTTTATAATAAATAATTATTTATTTATAGGTTAGTAAATATAATATTTATTATTCGAGCAATGAATAATATAAATATATTTATTTATTCATATAATTATTATTAATATGTTTCTATAAATACTGATGAAATTGATAGACTAAGGTAAAGGTCTATAATAAATGATATTTAAATATCCATGAGTTGTGTGCATGTCATTAAATAGAAATAATTTTTTTATTATGGTTCCTAGAGTTTAATTCGAATAAGGGATTTACATAAGGGTCTCTGTGTAATATATAAAATAGCCCATATATATATAACCTAATGTTATGCCATAATCTATTTATATCAATTGAGGTGGTGGTTGTGCACAATGAACCACCATTAATAGTTTTATCAACACTTTGTGAGAAAAATATTTATAACACTCTCATGATCAGAGAGTGAATCATCCTCCTCCTTCACTTATAGACATAGAAAACTAAATGGATTCCTTTAATCCTAATTGAGATATATTTGCGATCAACAGTGAATCAAGTAATAAGATCATATTTTTTTTGTGATGGCACATGAAGTCCCATCGACATAATTTAGAGATTCATAGAGAAAATGTAGATTCCACTATATGGATTATACCTTGGATCCTCCCAATGTAATGATGGTATGACATAAAATGTATTTGATCGATTAACATCATAAAAAAATAATGAAATGAAAAAATCTAGGAACATCTTATTTTATAAAAGTAATAACAAAATATATGTTAATAGACACCAAATTATTTTTCCAAATAAACTAATGAATTTCATTTGGAAAGGACTCGACCACTTCTGTTGTGCACCCCAAACCCTTAACCAATAACATATACAAATAAAAAATGAATTAAAATACTAATAGTCTCTACAAAAATCATCATGCCTCATCTAATAAATCCATATAATCTATCCATATTAACCATATAATAACGCACATCATCCCTACCAATACATTTTATCAGGAGGCATTCATAGCTATAAATGTTCTTTGGACACTAAATTGATGTGTGAGTAAAAATTAGTATGTCACCACCAATAATGTCTATAACATAACAATTAATGACATGTATTGACATGATATATGATCAGAATAATATAATAAATGAGTAATTATAAAAAACTAACCACCTTTAACCCTTGGTTCCTAAAGAGACATTGAGGATTAATTGTACTTACTTTATCTAGTGTTGAATAACACTCTGGATAATGCACACCCATTAATGGGAAACACGTAGTATCTTATAATTAGTAGAAACAATGTCATCTATGGGAAACAACACTCTAACTTGAAATAAAAAGAAATTATATAACCTAATGGATAACCAAGAATCAGTATATCATCTAGGAGAACATATTTTTATAAAAAAATTATTGTATCTTCTAGGGAATACCTTGGAATAAATATATCAAATCATTAATAATCCTAGGGAATAAACAATCCATGACAAAAATGAGAAGTTACATTATCAAGAAACTAGTTTTATACTCCCTCTTCCTACCCTTGAATCATATATCATATATTCTTTGGGGGAATACACTCTATAATGAATCATATCACATAGATATAAAGGGATAATAACTCAACCCAGATTCAAATACAAGAATATACTGAGGGGGTTTCATCCCACACTGGAACAATAATGAGGGAATAATTGTCCAAGGATTTACATCTCACCCTAGTGCATGATAGCCTATCACGTATATACCTCTCATGTGTTGGATGATTACCCAAACCCATCACAAATTTCCTCAGTTATCTAATCAACAATATAACCCATCCTTATCACCACATCCATGATAGTCTACAACCATACCATCCACCATTTATCAATCCTTTCAAGAATCCACACAAGTATATATAACCCACTAATGTCCCAAAATTTTCATCTCTATCTAGATACCCAATAGAGTACCTTTATTTCCTTGTCAATACTTGATTAAAATATCATCTCTCAAATGGAATAAATTCCTTCGATATAACCATGATTATACCAGTGATTAATCATCCACAAAGGTTATATCATACTGGAATCCCATTAGAGAGATGAAATAAGCCTACCTCACTTATAAATTCATCCTAGGTTGTATCTCACATGATCAACCATTCTATAACCAACTCATGGGTATCCCCACCCATGGTGATAACATACAAATAAGGAAGGGCTACTCAGCCCATTCTCTAATCAATTGGGCCAATGGATTTGAATTACCTCAATGTTTTCATATGGAATATATGTAGGCCAACCAATCCTAGTCCATAACTCTCCCTTTCTCAAACGGAAGTAAGGGAACTCATACCAAGGTATAATTTGTCCATTCATGGAAATGATGCCCCTCAAAGGTCCATTTATCATATAACATGTACTTATGATCCAACCCTCAACCATAATCATCTGGGGAATTAAGCTAGTGTTCAAGGGTCCATCAAAGCTATCAATTTTTGTTATATCCCATAGTATTTTGAAGAAACATTTCAATTAAAATATGAGTTCAATCAAACACAAGTGGAAAGACTGCATATCACCTGCTACATAATAAAATCATAACTTGAGGAGATAATTTGGGAACATGTACCTCATATTGAGTTATCATACCCCGAAGTAATCTCAAACGCATTTATTAATCTAGAATAAGCCTCATATGAATTTTTATCGACACCTGTTCCACTCTCTCAAACCATTACATCCAAAATAATTAATAACAACCAATAATAAGTTTTTATATAATATAATACAAAAAACCAATCATTTTAATATAATTAATTATCATAATCCACTCATAAGAATCTTGAGAAAATTCATTCAAGCATCCCATGGAGTTATCTAGGTACCCCAATGAAAAATTCTCCATCACATGGAATCCACCTGGTACTGATTCCATGCTATAGTGGTAGGAACACATAGTAAAATTAATCAGGAAGCATACCTCTAATGAAAAAATAAGAGAATGTTTTTTCATCATTATAAAACAAATATATCCACTATACAAATATGCATCATCATTTTGAGATGATTTCAATATGCTCTAGTGATATCATTTAGAAATCCATTCAAATCGCCCAAAAATTGCCAACAAGAACACCACGCATAAAGAGAAATAGAAGTCAAGAAGGTAGTGGAAGGAGTAGTCCAAATCAATATTACCTAATTATATATTTCCCTTAAATCCTATGGAATAATAACCATATCATATATGGTCTTACCCCCCTTTTTAATAAAACATCCCAACAACCCTATAAGGGTGTGACCATGATGGTCATGAAGTGGTAATTCCTTGCCTAGGAATGTCATGACATGACCCATCTGTTTCACTATGAAACCAAACCCACGTAAAGAGATTATCACCAATTTATAGATAATTATTTAATACACCTTATAAGTCATAACATGACTTCCTTGTGACAGAACCAAAAACCGAGGCCTTCTCCCTCACGACAAGGCCTCGTCCCACTCACTACGCAACCTCCCCCTCAATAGGCCTTCATGGAATGACCTAGGGGATGAAGTGTGAGAAACCTTCACATGAAAAATATTAAGGAAAACAGAAAATAAATTCATTATTACATAACCACCCATCGCATTGTGACTCCCTTTGACAATAGTTTTTCACAGAGAAAAGGTTCCCATCATTGTGTGATGATCCACCTGTAGTTGAGAATCATCAAATTCTCACCGTAAACCTATTCAAAAATTCATCCGAATACTCAAAACAACACATAAACATGAATATACATAAAAACTCATATTCATTAGTGTTCATACATTCAAAATTCGTATTTGAATCCCAATTATTATAATTTACCGGATTTTGTGACCATAATTCAAATTTCCCCTGAATTTAATATCTCATGTTGATCCAAGTTGTTACACATAGGGCTTTGTCACCCTTTATATGAATTTTCTTGGTACTAAAAATGGATTTAATATATGGATTGAATCAACATATTGAGATTTGAACTTCATTTTTGAGCATATAAATTTTGAACTACAGTATTATATAACACCATAAAACTTGAAGAGACCAAGATATATGGAATTTATAGTTTCCATTATATATATTCATCATGAATAGATGAATCTTGTTCAGTACTAGTACTAAAATTCCAACAGGTCTCCCCTATTCCAACCTATATGTCATAAGAAAGGTACTTAATCTTATCCCTGTGTGTGAATCAAGGACAATGAACATGTTTTCATTGAGAAATATGATTAGAAATAAGACCATGGAATCAAGAGGGTATATATTTGGATTGATATAATATCCCCATATATCAAATTTACCTTTCTCTATTTTAAGCCAATATGTACATGGGACATCCAAATAATTCAAAAAAGGAAATCCCATTAGGTGTTTTTAGTTGTCTAATCTCCTAATGAAACTAATAAATTTATCATCCATGAATCAAAACTAATATTATTATAGGGGTGAGGTTCCTTCCCATTAGAATTTTTATTCTCTTCCTATTGAACCCAAGATCGTAGTGGTATTTGTCTAAGATAACTTGGATAGTATAAATTCACAGTATATTGATTTGAAAATCGATTATCTAGAGATAATTTATATGTACCACGTGTTAATTACCACTTCTCCATGAATTATGTAGAATATATTATTTTTTGGACTTTAATAACTTAAAACTTTAGGAATGAGCTCAAAGATATTGTATGAATATGTTTGTGATATCCCAATATCTTTATATGTCATTGTTATTTTGAATTGTTTATCAAAATTAGAACATGTTCATCGAAAGAAGTAATATCATAATCATTTAGGTCTTAATCTACTTTCAAAGAATAGGTACCGTTATTTATTCTATACTTCATGGTTTTAAATAACTGATTAGTGAAATATTAGAGAATAGAAGTGTTCTTAGCTCTTTAATTCATATGTACAATCAATTGGGGTGGACTTAGAAGGATGTGATATGTAAAAAAAGACAGTGTAACATTTATTAATATATGATATATTGTATTATATGTTTGTTCTCCCTAGATTCATATACTTTTTTTTTATAAATAGTACTATAAGTTTTCATTGTGCTTTGGAATGTCAAAATATATCAATATTCCATGACCATATAGAAAAATAATGTCTGATAGTAGAAATATCTATTGGTGCACATGCATAACCTCTGTAACTGTTGAAAGACACAATCTATAATATTTAGACTTTCCTTATCCCTAGATAGGAATTAACCAGTGGATTAATTTATATTCTTATATATATGAAATGGTGTTTGAAAAACATGACATTTTCTTATAAGAGAAAAATAAATTCAAAAGAATGTCAGTTGGATCAGTAAGAGATAAATTTTGAAGACCCTAGGGTATGAAAATGGTTAAAGAATTTTCTCGACACCCTCCCTCCAAGGATACCCCTTTGGGGGAAAGCAATGAATAATGAGAGATAATAACTCTTGAGTACCACCTCTAGTAGGCCTTGGTTGCCGACTAGAACTAATGGTCTACAAATATCCCAGTATGGGAGGCATTACCCTTTATAAAAAAAATAAGATCATGGCATATAATAAATCATCCACAACAACTAAAAGTCATAATATAATGGAGAAATCCAAGGCATCCTACATTCATGCATAAAATAAAACTGATACAAATACAATAGGGTCTCCAATGTGAATACCTAGAAGTAAATACAATGTAGTGACCCAACAACAGTCCAATGGTCCAAGATAGTAATGTCTAGCATGGTCCATGTAATCCTACTAGAAACCATAAAATAGTATTATATACATTGGTTGAGCATACATGTTTTCTCAATAGGAAAATGAAAGCCTCTCGTGCACATGTAAAATAAGTATACTAATGCCCTTATGACAAAACAATACAACCAAACAACACCTATCAATGTATACTATCCATCCCAACCTCACAAAATATCTCTCACCAAATAAAACATCCATAAAAAATAAAGTAATTTAAAGTAAAGCACATCGATTATTGGGTCACACACATTGTGTTCCCACTGATTATCCACTCTCACCCCAAAAGAAAACATCATGGCGCTCCAAACTCTTCTATATATACCACATCACATATTGTACACACATACTTGGGACTCACAACACATCCCACATGTAAACACCTAGGCCTCACAACACATCCCACCCGCACACACCTAAGCCTCACAACACATCCCACCCACACACACATGGGCCTCCCATAGAATCACATCACATCTCTAAGAGACATGGTACATGACATCTCAACTCATCCCAAATACACCTATGAAATAAAAATACAACTCATATTGAAGACACATGGGATACAACATCACAATTAAGCCTGAAGAAACACAGTATACCCTATCATAACCACTATATAATCCACTAATAGACCTCCAACCATAACATCCTTTTTAATTCCTACCTTACCTTGAAGAAGGAGCAGGGAAGAGTGGGTGGCCAACCATCCTTCCTCTAATCGAGATGTCGGGAAAGACACCCCTCGCGTGACTATGTGAGTGTTCAGCACATAATGCTCGACATGGATGGGATGTGTATAGAAATAACATGTAAAATACTAGTATATATATTTATATGAAGTAAAAAACACTCAATCCAAACCTATGGGTTCCCAAACAATCAACAAACTCACAAAACCATCACCATGGCTACTAGCTCTAAATGCATAACACCACACAAAAAGTCGCAAACCCCATTCCAAATTTTCATTACATTTCATTTACTCATCCAATAAATTTCATTATTTAGCATCAAAAACATTTATTCCCAAAACTCATCATATAATTATTCATGAACGATTTTCATCCCATTTTCAAAACCAACACATGTCATTGTAATCATTATTAAACAATTTTTTATTCCATCACTACTCATGCATCTAGAACAACACAACAAAATTGCTAGAATATCTCAACAAGTCGTCGCCTCACCGTCCCAAAAGCATGAAAAAAAAACTATCATCCCAACATTCTCCACCCAAAATTGTTATCCCACAGACATGACCCCCCAATCACATATCGCCTATACCCCAAAATCCTGGCCACCCATCACATCACAGCACAATATTTTTTACATATTTACAAATGATATTTTATCACATTCCATAATAATTTAGGGAAATCATCACAGAATATAAAATCCTTGGAAAACCATTTCATTAGCCAAGGAAAAGTAATTCAAATTTCCATTGAGGGTGATATTAGAACAATCACAACTGAAGCAGCAACCACATCAAATATATACAGTGAAATCAAAGCGCACAACTACCATAATTTTCAGTAGGGAATCAATCCCAAACAATTACAATATCACAAATAAGATCAAAGATATAAAATAAAGTGAATCAAACCCCATTTCCCCCTTAAATTTGTATTTAAAAAATTATTTATGTTTAATTTAAGCCACCACAACCATAATTTGTGGAGAATAAAAGTAAAAACCTCCCTCTTGATACACAATAAAGGGAAAAAAGGGAATCCCTACCTCAAAGAACCTTTTCAACTCGCTCTGCACCACAAGGGGAAGAAGAAAATGCCTAGAAACCACTATTTCACAAGAAATATTTCGATCAACCTAAATCATACCAACCAATGGTAAAAATGCAACCCAAACTAACACATAACCAATGATACATTTCTGTAGAAAATCCCTAAGGGAAGAATAGAAGAAAGTTGATGATAACAATAGGAGAACTCACCAAAAATTGGAGATGGTACGCTATGAATCAATCCCCTTTGAAAGGAAACTCAATTTTTTTTTGAAAGGGGATCCTCTGGACACTTGGAATGAGAGATAGTGTATCGTATGAAAAAACTAGTGTGGTTGAAACATTTAAAACTATACAGCATCGACGAACATGATGTGTAATCCCTTTTCACATTGTGTAATACCTTGATTCAAGGTTCTTCCAAAAAAATGTGTTCCATTTTTATTTTTTGACATGAAAATCATACAAATCATGAACCATCACTAGAAATTCATGGAACAAAATTTCACATCATCTAATTCACGTAAAGGACATGTATTTTCAGTAGTATCTCTACCACACCTCCAACTCGTAAGAAAACTCCTAGAACCTTCCTAAAAACCCTCTAGCACTAAAAATTGTAAATGTAACAGACCAATAAGGCCCATATAATTACATCATATGCCTCAAATATGATTATTTCCCTTGATAAATAAAAACCATGATGATAATGAAAAAGTTCTGAATGACCACCCCACAAGATAGACCTCATGAATCTCATAATACCTAAAACATTACCACCAACCAAACACACCGAACCAAATGTATAGAAAAATCTCACACAACCTCATCACTATGAAACCAAAAATAAATGCCATCTCCTCTCACACAACCACATCACCACACAACCACTGAACAACTAATAAATTGCATCTTCATGAACACAAGAATACGGGAATTCTATTCTCTATTTCATGATTTATTCCATTCAGGGCAGCACTGATTCACCCACATGGGTTTAATCGCATTGCAATTAATGTATATCAATTAGGAATCTGGTCCTAACCTTTTCATATTATAGGATGTTATCATACATAAAAAACTAAGGAAATCCACACATCTCATAAAACAAGGATCAAAAATCACCTTACAAAGAAAAATAGTGTAATGAAAAACAAAAAAAACTATGGGTACTAGGAAAATATTTGTGTTTCTCACTCCCAAGTACTCTCCTCTAATCCACCATGCCTCCAGAGCACTCGAACAAGGGTAATGGTTCATCCTCATAAGAAAGTTTTTTGATGGTCTTGGATCTCTACTAGTCATTCCACAAACATAATGTCATCCATGATATCCAACTGTCCCTAGTCAATGATATGGAATTCATCGTGAAGATACTAAAGAATATGAGAGATATGAAAGACATAATGGATCCTCTCCAACCATGGTGGAAATTCCTACTAATATGCCACCTCACAAACTCATCCTAACATTAAAAAGGGTATATAAAATTTTGGAGAAATGTTACTCCCTCCTCCAATCTTCCATATCCGACAACAAGAGAAAACCTTAATGAACATGTAGTCCCAAACCTCATACTCCAAGGGCCTCCTCTAGTGATTTTCCTAATATATCTTCCATTCCCACACTATTTTTATAAACTCATGAGTGAGAAAAAAATTCTAAATCATGCTCTAACCCACATCATTCCCTTGAATGATTGTTTTCCCCACCTCTATCCATCACAATGGTGAAAAAATAGTCTTCCATACAAATCCTCTAATAGAACATTGACAATTACAGATTGATTGATTTTTAATAATAAAACTCTACCAAAGTCAATTCTCATACCCATGGTCCAGCAAATTCCAAGATGCATGTCAGTAACAAATCCTCCAATTTTTGGATAGTCTGTTTTTTCCCATTTGTTTTTGGGTGGAAAGTATGTAGAGGTGTAGCTAGGTGCCAAAAACATGCTACAATCCCATACAGAATTATGATGAAAACCATTCATTTAGAACTGAGACAATGGACCTCATAACTCTATGAAACCTCACCATTTCATCCACACACCTCTTGTATAATGTATCCCTGGCACCCGAATCCTTGATCGCTGTGAAGTGGGGGAATTTCATCTACTGGTCCACTATCACCTAGATAGTATCACAACAACCATGAGTTATTGGTAACCCTGTGACTAAATTGATCAGTATGTCCACCCATTTCCACTCAAGATATCCAAGGTTAAACAAACAACTAGGTACATGATGCTTGAACTTTACCTACTAGAAAACCATGAACTATTCAACAAACTACACCACTTCCCATTTCTTCCTTGGCCACAAAAACTATGTTCTCATGTCATGGTACATCTTTGAGTCTCCAAGGAGTACATCCAACGGTGAGTTATGAAGCTCGTAATAGACTCCATCATACATCACTACTAGAATGAACAACCATTCCTGAAGAAATTTCTAGTTCCATCCATCCTTGGACCATCCCTTCAGAGAATAACTATGGCCAAAATGATTGTGCATCTCCACTTCCTCTAAGTCTATCCACTAAGACTCCCCCACCTAATGCCTCTGAAAATACTTCTTCATCATATAAAACAAGTATCTTCTACCACTAACCACTCTTTCATCTATGTACAATTCTTCCAACTCCTCAATTTCTCTACAAGAATCCCCAAACTCATGAATAACCCACTTCTGTGAAATTCTGCTCAATGCACGACCATAAAATTCCGATTTTATGAGGTTTAGGGGATCTCAAAATCATAATCCTAAATAAAATATAACCATATCCATTTTTAAAATTTTAGATAATGATATGAATAGATATACCTTAACCTCTTGGTATCCGTGAAGACCATAAGGTGCTCCTCAATGATGTTACTCTCCCACAACATTAGAACAAACACAACCATTTCTAGATCCAGATCGTTGGTGGCATAGTTAGGCTTATTGGGACATAACTACCTAGACCCATATGAGATCACTACCCATTACCACATTATCATGCATCCTAATACCAAATGGGGAGCATCAAAAAACACCTCAAACATCACCCCTTCCATAGGAAATAGGAGCATTAAAGAACTAAACAAAATCATCACTAGGTAACCAAATTCTATCTAGAAATAATCTTCCCACACAAAATCTTTGATATTCATGGTCCAAACTATCAATGGGGGTGAAACATGAGGGAAATCAGGTAAAATTTACCAATAATAGCCATTTAGAACAAGATTGATACAATCCTCTATAAACATATTGGGTGTTTGTCAAGAAAAAACCACATCATCGTTCGATGGTTCTAGTGAAACCCCTTTTTGGGACACCACATGCTTGAGGAACTAAACCACTCATGTCTATAACTTACACTAGGACAACGTTCCATATAGACGGTGGTGTAGAAGAACCTGCATGATATCTTTGAGATTCTCGACATTCTTCTCCTCTAACATTGAGTAGAATAAGATATCATCTATAAATATGATGTTTAATAGATATAGGGACTCAGGTAACACAGATCACCCCACAAAAACACAAAAAGATTGATAAAATCCTTTTACATTAGATCATCTATCTGAATCCTCAACTCTTATAACTCAGATGGTTCCATCCGGTAAGGAACCATCAAAATCATAGAATCACCAAGCTATATTCTTACACCCGAATCATCATCACGTTGAAGGGGTAACATCAAAAAATATTCGGAAAAAATTCAAGAAATTTAAAACAATACTAGTATCCTCCACTTCCAAAGAAACCATAGATTCCCTTGACAACTCGGCTAGTAAGAAAATAAGGGGATAGACATTCCAACTACCCACCAGCCCACCCCACTCGCTAGTGAAAAAAAAACACATTGCCCATCCATAGCTAGAAACATGAATCCCCTCCAAAATCAGTCAATAATAGAAAATTTGAAACACAACTAGTCAATGTTGAGGATGAATTCATATGGCTAGATCTATAGAATGAAAATATCACCGTGCGACAGATGTGGTCCCATCATCAGTCTACACCCCCAACACAAATCAAACAAGATAGTTTGGAATCTGCATGATGTATTCAACACCAATGGAATGGGTAGACACTTTTTTTATTTTCCTAGAGAATGTACTAGATATGGTGCAACAGTGGAGTGAAAATCTCTTGAATCAAACAAGGCACAAACAAATGTACTAAAAAATTGTGTGTACCTTTGAAGATCTATGGCACCTGAGGAGCTATTACCTCAAATTTGTGAAAATGATAGTGCCCAAATCCTATAAATATCATCTAAAGACCACCTACATGTCCATAATTAGGTAATGATCCCTAGACTTGAGGAATATACTTAGGCTAACCTCTTCATACTCCATTTACCCTTTACAGAGAAAAATCATGATACCCACTTACTAAAATGGTCTCACTAGAAACTGTTGTTAAGATTGCTATTGAGAATATCCATCTCCACTAAATTATGCTTGGGGAACCACTAGGAATTGGATATAGAGATTTACATGAACCCCAAAACCAAAATACACTGAAACAATGCTCTATAGAAAAGCATGGAATCCACAGGCACTAAAACGCTGAAAAAGAAGATTCCAAGGTCGACTCCCTACTATTAGAAAAACTCAAATGTAATGGTGCCTAAGACATTCGACTAATAAATTGGTCCCTAATGTAACCCTTTTTGATTCCCTATCATATTGAACCTCCTTGTGAGTACATCTAGTCTATAACCTATACCTTTTTCAAAACCTCCAGTTATATCAGAAACATAAAAGGAGAAATTACATACTAGATTAATGGATGGAGTGCCTTTTAAAGATGTGTCACACAAGCCACATCATCTAAAAAAATATCTTGAAAAAACATAGAAGTTGCTTGAACATAATTCATGGATCTCTATCTAGAATGATCCCCTACTAATGAAAAAGAATCTCCTACCTATTCAATACCTTCATGGATGATGGAAGGAACTATCCTTGAAACTCCTTCTCGAAGTCAACCCACAAACCATATGTATCCTTCCTCTCTCTCCCAGATGGAACATATTCCACTTACGCATAGCTCCCCACTTCTGATTGACTAACTAATGTAAATAGTACACCATCATGACCTATATCAGCATAAAATCAATCTCGAGATCTCCCCCATTAGACCCTATATCTCAACATCTGAAACACTATCTTCATAATTCCCAAAATCCTTCTACTATTATGCATTCAATGTCTTCTACCACTATCATCCTAATCAACTAGATCAACCCTTTGACAATCAACTCGATCAACCTGGTTAACCTCAACATCTTGATCCACATGCACAGAAAAAACATGAGCCATATCTTAAAGTAAAATAATTATTTATTAATCTCTTGTGGGATGAAAAATTATTAATATTTATTTAAATTCATTTAATTTAACATATCCTCTTTAATCTTCCCAAACAACCCAATTCTAACAAGAGAACAATTCATTATGATTCATGTACCTTTCATAGTTCTCTACCTAGAAAGAAGGTCCACCTCACTTGGTCGTTTCACAAACTCAAATTCCATGCTTTAGATCATGGTGGCCCTAAATTCCCATGCCCTAGCTACTCACTCGGTTCTATGTCATTCCACAAGGTAAACTAGAACTGTTTCCATACCACACCAAGAAATACTCATTGTGCCTAACTCCAAAAATACATCATATCTCTAACCCATAAGCTCTAATATACATCTTTTATAACCCCTCCCTCCAAGGATACCTCTCTTAGGCTGGCAATAAAGAAAGGGAGACAATGATTCCTCGTGTCTCACCTCTAGTAGGCCCTGAGTAGGAAACTAAATCCAGGGGTGTATAAATCCCACAATATGGGAGGCATGAACATTTATAGGAGATAATATCAAGAGATTCAATGAATCTCGATGAAAAATCCAAGAAATAATATAAAAGATAAATCCAAATTAGCTGACATGCATGCATAAAATAATATTTATACATATACAATACAATCTCCAATGTAAATGCACAGAATAATGCTAAATCTGCGACACAACAACTATCCCACAAACTGAGCTAGTAACATATAACATAGTCAATATAATGTTCTTAGAAACATGGAAATAGTTATATATATATATATATAGGGTTAGCATACATGTATACTCGGTTGAAAAACCAAATTCTCTCATTCACATGTGAATGAAACATACTAATTCTCTTATGAGAAAATGTCAGAACAAAACATCACATATATATGTATACTAATTATCCAATCCTCAAAAAATATCACTCACTATATAACTAATCCATGTATCATAATGTAATAGAAGTAAATCACATCAATGATTGGGAACCCCGCACCACTTTCCCACTGATTATCTATTCACACACCATCAAAAAACATCCTTGAGGTCCCAAATCTAATGAAAACACCAGATCACATCCCACCTCACACACTTGGGCCTCACAACACAATCTACACACACACACACACATGGGCCACACAACACATCCCACCTACACACACCTGGGCCTCACAAAACATCTCATACACACACAGTTGATCCTCAAAACACATCCCACCTGCACACAGTTGGGCCTCAAAAAAATCTCATATCATATTGAAGACACCAGGGACGTCCCATCTCATCACGAAGACACTTATGAAATCACGTCATAACTCATTCCATAGACACATGGGATACCTCATCTCAAATTATCCTAAAGACACATGGGATACCACATAGAAACTACCCTCTAATGATGTAATAGACCCCCATCCATCATGACTAGTTCAATACATACATTTCCTCAATGTGGGAGTATGGAAGAGTGGGTGGTCAACCATCCTTCCTTCCATTAGGATGTTGGGAGGGACCCCCCCCCCCCTCGCGTGAAGATATGGGTGTTCGGCACAAACTTCTCAACAAGAGTGAGGTGCATGTAAAATTCCTAAGGAATATATATATATACATATATATATATATATATGTGTGTGTGTGTGTAGTATCAAAAACTCATGAAAAAACAATCGGTTCTTAGACAAATAACCAACTCACAACACCATTGCCTTTGCTGCCACCACTAAATGCATAACATGACACACCAAGTCGCAATCCCCATTATAGATTTATAACCAATTTAATTTAATCATCCCGTACTTTTCTTTAATTAGCATAATCCAAATATATTCAAACATCCTGTCATTTGATTATTCATTAACCATTTTCATCCTTCTATCAAAAACAACTCATTTCATTGAGAACATTTTCAAACAATTCATTATTCCATCAATACTCCGATATCTAGCATAACACAAACACATTCCACAAATATCTCAACATATTATCACCTCACCACCACCAAAATCTTGGAAAAACAAACTATCAACCCTACATGCCCCAAAAACAGATTGTCATCCCACGAGCATAAAGAAAAATCCATTTATCTACCCATACCCAAAAAGCATTAGCATACATCACATCACATCAATATCACTTTTACAGATTTTCCAATTTTATTTCATCACATTACACATTAATTTCAGTGCATTGTCACACAATCCAAAATCTTGGGGTGATAATTTCATTTTCCAAGTATATGTAATTAGCATATTTACAATTAGGATGATATCAAAACAATAAAAACCAAAGAAGAAACCATAGAAGATATATCCAATGAATACAAATCCCCTAACTTCCATAGTTTTCAGTGGGGCATCAAGCCCCAAAAAACATTATCACAAACAATATCAAAGCAATAAAAACATGAAAATCCAACCCCATTACCCCCTTATATTTCAATTTGAAATTTTTTTTTATATTTAATTTAAGACATAATAACCAAAATACATCGATAAAAAAAGTAAACCCCTCCCACATGATACACAATAAAGAAAAATGAGGTAATTCCTACCTCAAAGAATCTTTTACACTCTCTACTCACCACATGAAAAAGATTAAACTACCAATAAAACACAATTTCATAAGAAACATGAGAATAAACATACACCAATTGAAAAAGTGGTACTAAAACACAACCCAAACTCACCCAAATCCAAATTAACACAAGCACAGTGAATCCACATGATATGAATGGAATGAAAATAATGAGAACGAGAGAATAACTGAAATGAATCAAATATGGAAAGTCGAGAATTGGTTACCATAGAATAGAAAATCTAATTCATGAATTTATATCCTCTCAACACCTAGAATGATAGAGAACATAGGGTTTCAGAAATATTAAGTGTATAAATCCTTTAAAAATATATATCATCAGAGAATTATATGTCCTGTAATCTTTTTTTACTATTATGTAATCGTAAGATTATAGGTTCTGCAAAAAAATGTGTAGCCTTTTTTTATTTGACACAGAAAATATACATGTCATGAAACATCCCTAGAAAATTCATGAAATTGATATTAATGGCATGTAATACACATACATGAGGTGTTGTTTCTAAAGTAGTTCTATTGCACCTACAACTCTCAAGAAAACTCTCAGAACCTCCCCCGATCACCTACAACACTCCAAATAAAAAATGTAGCTATAAAAGAGGGAATTTACTATTATAAGAATGAATATAAATGGAAAAAACATTCAATTAAAAATCACCACCCAGTCCGCTTCACCCAGATCGGGGAATCATGTTGTTGGGAAATGTTTATTGGTCCCAACTTGGTTTACTCAAATTAATTTTCCTGTACTTGCATGAATTTCATAGTGCACCATGGTTAGAGTAAGTCAATGGTGTTAATACTTATTAGGAGTAATTATTACGTTAATTTTTATCAAGAGAGAATAGATAGTTATAAATCTATAGGACACTCCTAGGTAAACACATGTACTATGGATGGATCCCCCCACCTCTATATTTATGGAAGGGTATCTTCATACTACACTGAGAAATAATTGAACACTCCATGATTGGTATTTTAGATACTTCTCACACCCATTTTCCTTGTTATACACATTCCCAAAACCTTAACGGAGGTGTGTTCCATTAATTTTTTTTACCACCACACTAGAATCCCATTTTAATAATAATCCATTCTGCCTCATTTTGATCAAATCCAATTCTGCGGTTGGGGGTAATAATCAATCCTCAGAAATAAAAATGTTAGAATATCCAATTTTACTAAAAGGGTTACTAGTAAATGGATCATAAGGAAAACATATATCCTCATTGTTGGTACATCACAATGAGGCCTCATTACACCCAAAACCACATGCCAATATCTCATAGTGATTATTCCCAATACCCAGGAATATCCATTCATGATCACTTGAATAATTTCCCAGGATTGAAATATAGGAATATTACATCATATTTTTGAAACACTTCATATAATACAAAAACACATGCCCAAATACTGTATTACATTAATGGCTTTTGAAACTGGGAACACAAACGTCTAGTCTACTAATTGAACTTCAATGTTTCTCATAATGATCATACCCTTTATTAACCACACCTAAAACCTATATTAATTCCCTAGGGAAAATAAAACAAAAGAATATTGTGAGTATAGATTATTAATAATGGTTACAGGGGAGACATGTAAACATAAAATTTAGGATAGGGCCATGAGAACATGATCCTGAGAATTGAAGATAATACCATACAAATCAATGATCATAAATTTGAATCTTGGAATAAAGATTAAAATTTCATAATACATGGAACATAATGAAATAAAGATCATAATTATTAAAAAAACATAGGAAAAATATGTGCAATTTTGATAAATACATAATCCTATAAGAATGATTTTCATAGTTTTCAAAGCATCGGAAACAAGGAAACCATAATAGTATGTGTTCACTCCCCATACCATCAAGGTTGTCATTAATAACTCCCATAACCATCTTGGTAGTCATGGTTCACTCCCATAACAAACATATTAGTCATTGTTCACTCCCATAACAATATTGGTTGTCATGGTTCACTCCCATAACCATCTTAGTAGTCCTAGTTATCTCCCATAACCATATTGGTAGAAAATTTACTTTATCCCTATCTCATTAGATATTAATCATTACCCAATGAATTGGAGGGAGATATAAGTCCCACTCATCTCATAATTAAATCATACATATGTTTTCAACAAGAACATAAATCAATCATCATATCCAAACATATAGAATGAATTTGGCTTCATAAACATCATTCAATCATAACATATCCAATGGAAAAGTCATGGGATTCATATATATCATTCCATCATTAATATAAAACATTCATCGAAATAATAATAATTTTATCACTGAGGAACATCCCTAGTAAAAAAAATTTAACATCAAAAAATTTTATATTATATGGAAAATTATTTCAATAAATCACTAGATAAAAAGTCCTGAAGAAAATATCTTTTCTTCTATGAAATTATTTAATTTTTATTAAAAATCTATGAAATTTTAAAAGAAAAAAATTTCATGAAAAATAAACTTGTACACTTGTAAAGGATGAAATAAATCATTATGGAATCATAAATTTGAAATATTATTTTTAGGTCGTATATGTTAAAAATAAACATTCCTTTCCTACATTTTCCAGAAAAGTAACAAAGTACATAGTTTTGGAAAATGACAACAACATTCCTTAAAAATCATGTTGTAAAATTTCATAAATTGAAAAAATGAGTGTAAAAAAATAAATAAGAATATTAAAAAAATTTAAAAACATTTTTACAAGATATTGACATGAATGAGAAATATTCCCTAATAGAGACTTAAAGAAAATAATTTCAATATATCAACAGGCTCATGAAATAAATATTAATCACATTATAATCCTTATAATAGTATGACCAAGAAGAGAAATAAAATAATAGGAACATTAAGAAATCATAATATTCTGTATAAGACTCATAAAATAAAACCATGGGAAGCATATACACCTCATAGAAGAATCAAGTGGTATATAAGGCTTGTGTCCTACAAAAATAAAAGTGAGACATAAATCTCTTACATTATGCCTTGACTTTCATCATACACATAAAATCCACTTGTATAATAACAATATGTTTATGATAAATTTATCACATAATAACATTAATATATATAATAACATATAATATTTTATTATAACCTTTTATTAACCATTTATTAAAAAATTTCAAGTTAAAGTAACATTTCAGATAATAACCACTTTGTTTATCATACATTTTTTGACTTTTCATTCTTGATCCTCTTACTTAAATCATGCTTTATTTATTTCCGGAAGGTAAAAAATTAATAATATATTATATATATTCATTATATATAAATTTATAATATTATTATAAAATATTTATATATTGAATGTAATACACCATTCATAAAAACCGTTGGTCATACGTATGCATGTATATTTTTTCCATTCTCTTGTCGGGTTAGAAAAAAGGAAATAATATTATATATTATAATTAAAACATACTTATTATGTAAAATGAAACATATATATTCATAAAAATTAATCTTTATTACCATCTATATAATATATGTGAAAAATGAATCGCATCGTAACATGGAGATGTTAATCCATATGTACGCATGAATGACTTTATGATTTTCATAGAATATTATATTTTTAAAAAGGTAGACTTGATATTATCATTATAGTAGTATAATTATATCATATATATCATATAAATCATATACATATACAGTTTCAATCATAATTTCTAACCATGAGAGGTGGTCAAAGAAAAATGATCAATATTGTTTCATTAGTCAGTTGTTCCTTGCTCACAAGAATAGAATGATTGTTACCCATTAGAATGACGTGTGTTTGAGTGTAGGTCCAAACGATAATAAAAAAACATCACATAAAGTTGAGGATAATGTGTTTTATAAATGAAAATTAAATAAATATAATTTACGGTGTTCATGGAATAAATGACAT
Organism: Viscum album; assembly: GCA_963277665.1. NCBI lineage: Eukaryota > Viridiplantae > Streptophyta > Magnoliopsida > Santalales > Viscaceae > Viscum > Viscum album. The sequence goes on along the minus strand of CAUJRU010001333.1, from coordinate 96,715 downwards.
AAAAATATTCCTTGATGAGTATTACCTCTTTTTTGGGTATCACCTATTGATTTAAAAAAAAGGACTCATATGGTTGTCTTTATGAACTAGGTATGGATTATATGATGAAGGTAAGTATATTTAGATTATATTTTGGTATAATTTGGGCAATTTAAAGGTATTAAGATGTTTTAATAAAAGATAAGTATATTTTCCCTATTATATGAGAGGGGAGGGGCACTCTTGGATTATTGTAAAATATTAAATTAATATAAATTAATTTTTAATACAAAATGGATAAAAAATGAGTTATGGAGAATTTAATAAATGGATATGCATAAATCTTATCAACCAATACATTTTTTTTAGGTTTAGGTCATATTATTTCCGTTATCATTTGGGTTTAACTCGTAATTTATCCCTCTGGCTTTTACATTGACAACATGTATTTTTACTGGTTATGGGCTAATATATTTACTATAAAATGTTAATGGAACAACAAATTGATCAATTATGTAAAATTTTACCATATAATAGTTATTTGGATATGTTTTATATTTTTATGAATTTTAATTTACTTAAAAAAATATTATTTATTTTAAAGTATCATTTATGTGAATTTTGGTACCATTCATTATTTATAATTTAAAAAATATCATAAAAACATGATAACATTGAACCAAAACTTCTAATGTGCCATTAAATTGTATATTTAAACTATAAAAATCGTAGATGTCATTAATTATGTCAAATTATGTTAAGTTTATTTTTTATTATCATTTATTTGATATTTCCATTGATTAAACAGTTACGACATCATTATTACTCATGCCTTTAATGAAATTATTTATTATCTAAAAATTCTAAATAAATTATCATTAATTAGATATATTTATTTGATTTTTAATTAATATTTATAGTCAAATTTATCTTCTGTATAACTCTATATTCGTTATTGAAAATATGAGTTTGATATATTTTAATTTTCATTAAATAATATAAAATAAATGTATTATTATCACCCATGTGGAATAAAATGGTTATAATTTAGGTCCAAAGATTATTTTGGATGAAATAAAATCATCCAATTAAAGTATTATAGGTTTTAGGGTAAATTTCTATTATTTATCATATTATTTTGTACCCTTAATTCCTTGATTTTCCTATTTACCCTATTAATAATCTTTTTAAAGATACTATTCATATTTCCAAAAAATAAATAAAATTATAAACATAATTGGGTTCCATTTATTAAAAATATTTAATATATTTTTTAATATTCAAAACAAAATTTTTTTTATTTAATTAATATAAAATTAATCCTGTTGACGGGGGTGAGAAAATAAATTATTAATGTTTGAATATGCAAAAGATTGAAATGTTTTTATATCTAAATTCAATATAAACCAGATTATAATTACATAAATTAGATAAAATGATCAAAATATAATAAAAATATACTTAAAATACAATCAAAAATTAATTTGACAATATCAATTATTTTAATGGAAGAAGATGCTTCCAATTAAAATTCAGTGTTTTTACTATTCATCAAAATATGAACCTTTTCTATGAAATTTCAAAAATTCATCCCAATAAATTTTTTATATTATTATATTATATAATATGTTAATTTTTTCAAATATAATTTAAAATAGTGTCAAAAACTATATATTAAATGAGTTGTCTAATAAAAGGTGAAAAATTAACCTTTTAAAAAATATTGGGTTTTATGCATAAAATTAGGCTGGTTCATAAAAAATTCCAATAAAATATATTGGATTAATAAAAATAGTATTTGATTTAATATGTACCATATATATTTCACTAACATTAATCTATAATTTTAATTAATTTAATTTAATAAGACAAACTACTTTAGGAAAATAAAAAATATAACTATTTTTTTTCTAATCAATTATTATATATTTGCATTTATAAGTAAATGTTAATAGATGATTTCATATAATAATATATATATATCCATTAGTTATTTAATAATATTTATAATCATTAATTTAAAATTGTTAATATATTATATTAGATTGAAAAATAATATTCTCATAATATACTATTGCGTGGTAAAACTCGGTATTGCATTTAATGCAAGATATCAGAGGAACATGTAGTTGCATAGAACACAATCCAAAATAGTGTTATTCATATATTGAAATATATATTCAGTTTTTTTGTGAAATGAAAAATATATAAAAGATTATGTTAATTTAAAAAAAAAATTCTCTAAATCTCAGGTTGTTACATTCTACCCCCTTCAAATGAATTACACCCTCCAAATTTATTTGGGTCATCAATGGTTTAATACTTGAAATTTACATTCACATAAACCCACATAAAAAAATTTAATAATAAAACATCCTATAAAATAAGTTAGAAATATTAATGTTACCCAAAGTAACTCATAACTAGGTTTCAAGATTAGAGAACATGGGTGATGATTTGGGCATGGAAGAAAAGCGCAAATAATCATAGATATTGAAAAAGGTAACTGATCACAAGATAGGGGTGATCTGGAGAATGTAAAAAATAAAAACCATAAACTAAAAAATCATGAAAGACGTGATTGATATCATAAATAATGATTATTATAGGACATGATTTTATTTCAATACTATATTCCTAGTGTTGATGAATTTTCATGAGAAGACATACTTAATTGATTTCCGGACAACCATACCATTTTTTATGGATTAATAAATATTAACTTATTCTATTTTTCCATGGAATAAATGTGAATTTTTCATTCTTCATGTACTAAAAGATCATGAGATCCATAAATATATTAATAAGTCATTCCATCTATATTTAGTTACCATCAATGAAAAATGATTAATACAGGTTATCCAATATACATAAATCCTCATATGGAAAGATAATACTTTAATCTCGAAAACCACATTTAATGTTTAACTTAAACCATTCCACATAAGGATAAAATTAATGTCCTTCTAAAATCACAAAATCCTATAAATTATAAAGAAATGTACTAATTCCGCTTAATATTTATCACCCATATCTCAAAGGGTAGCTCTTGGTTGTCACATTACAAACATGTAAATACCCTCATCATGTATTATCTTGAATCATGGTAACAACCTGAACTGCCATACACCCTTATTGAAAAAATGAATCTTCCCGTATTCCATATTTTATCATATATATTCCTTAAGTAAATATTTTAAACTTCTTCCATGAGGGCATAAATCAGTTGCAAGAAAATCTTCAAATAGTTCTATAGAAAATAGTACTCTTTAATTTAATTATTCACATCCAACATGTCATTCTTAAAACATCGTTATCCTAATATATGGAACATATTGTGGGTTAAAATTCCATTGATCAAAATGTCATCATTCCATTAAATCACATTTCTATATCCTCAACACCCTTTAACAAATCCCTTCAAATATTTAATGAATAACATATTATTTTTTGATCCATAATTATTCATAAACCATTAATCAAACCTCATCATATTATTCATTATTAACCCATTCCTATAAAATTTAATATGAATTATGTGTTAAGTGGCCTCAACATCAATCTAATAATTCTTCTTATATTTAATGTAATAATTTCTGTTAGAACATCCCATACCATTCAAATTTTGGTCGTGATATATTTATCTTAAACAATATAACCAATACTCTTACCAACTTCTGGATTATCTTTATGATATTTCCACCTAAGAAATTGATTTTCATAAGTCTCATAATTTCAAAATATGATACATTCAATGTTAACCAAGTTTTTTTTAGTTCACAAGATTTAATAAAATTAGTAATAATAGTGTGAGAAACATTTATCCTAATTAAAAACAACATAATAATATAAATTCACTTATAGAGTGTCTAAATAATGATACCTACTTTTAAATTTATGAAACTTTTGGCTTATCCTTATATATATCCCAAGAAATATCCTTATAATATCATCCATTGTCTCACTATGTTTTCACATCCCAGTTTCCAAAGGATGAATAAAATGTATCTTTAATACTAACTATAATGACCCAACCATTACATACATGGATATTATATTATTTTTTGGGAACAATTCGAGAATTACACAAACACATGCGAAAATTCCATATTAGTTGAGTGTATTTGTAAACATGGACCACAAAATTCTAGTCTAGTGAATGATAATCAACGTTTTTCACAAATAACATTACTGTTATTACCCCTACTTAAATTCTATATTTACACAATGGGGAAAATAAAACATAAGAAAACTGTGAGATCAAATTCTTAGTAAGGGTAAACAAGGGAGACATGTAAAATAACGATTATAAAAATGGTATGAGAACATGACCATGAAAAATACATGATCATAACATGTGAATCAATTATCATAAATAAAAATCATGACATAATGATTTCCAGTTCATAATATAGGGATCATAAAGAAATAAAAAACACAATCCATGAAATAATAACATATGAATAATTTATTGAATTTTGGTAGGAACAGAAGTATATAAAAAAATTTCCATAGTAGTCAATGAATCACTACCAATGCCATCTTAGTAGTATGGGTTCACTCCCCATACAATATTTGTACACATGGTTCACTCCCATAACCATCACGAAAGTCATGTCTTACTACCATTACCATCTTGGTAGTCATGGTCTACTAACATACCATCTTGGTTGTCATGGTTCACTACAATTACCATCTTGGTAATAATGGATCGCTCACACAATAATCTTGTCAGACAGGGTACTTTATGTCAATATCATGAGATATAAATAATTAAACAATACATTGGAGGGAGATATAGGTCCCACCAATATCATAATGAAATAAAACATATGTGTTACATTTTAACATAAATCATTCACACCATCAAAACCAAATGAGTAAATATCAAATCATAAATACCATTCAATCATAACATTACCCATGGAAAGGAAATGGGATTCATAAATATCATTCAATCATAAAAATAAACGACATATATATATACAATATGAACGGTTAAATTGAATAATATCCCAATTATAACACAAGTTATTTACAATACTCATATCATGGATGGAAAAAAAATTTAAGATATCACTTGAAAACAATTCATGAGGAAAATATTTATTCATCATTAAAATCATTTTCCTTCCATAAAATGAAACTCAATTTTAAAATAAAAAATATTACATGAAAATAAACTTGTATAGATATAATTTAAGCTTAATATAATTAAGGTTTTATAAAGGTCTAGAATTCCATCCATGTTATAAAAGTTAAAAAGTAAATTTCATTTCACACTTTTGTTGGAATGTTAAAAAGTACATCATTTGGAAGAAAGAGAATATGATTTGGGAAAACCATGTTGTAAAAATTAAAATATTATTTGAAATGACTTTAAACATACAATAGAGAATATTTAATGTATTTTCAAAAAATTTTCTGAAAATATGGGCATGGAAAATAAATATTTCTAAATGAATACTTAAAATGAACATTTCTAAATATTGATGAGATCATGAAATAAATACTCATTATATTACAATTTTCATAATTGTATGCACCGTGAGGGAAATAAAATTTTATGGATATGAAAATTCCATATTATTTTGTATAAAAGAACAAAATTCATTTATGGGAATTATATAAATCACATATAAGGAACAAGTGGTTTATAATGCATGTGTCCAACATAAATAAATATGAGGCATAAATCCCATACCTTGTGTCTTGACATTCAACGTACACGTAACATTGTACAGTATAATAAGTAAATGATTATTATAAATTTATAATAGAAAAAAATTCATATATATAAAAACATATAATATTTTTTTATGTGATTTTATTTCACATTTATTAACAATTCCCATGTTAATGTAATATTTATGAGAATAACTGCTTTGGTTATTATACGTGTTCTCACATGTCATTATTGATCCTATTAATTAAATAGTGATTTATTTATTTAAATAAGGTAAAATATGAATTATATATCATAGGAAATAAATATATAATATCCTATAATTCTCTAATAAAATAAATATATATGAAATTGAATAACCCATTCATGGATACTGTAGGCTGTACATATGCAAGAACGCTATTTCCATTTTCTTATCAGGCTAAAAGAAAGGGAGGTATTTGATATATTATCATTGAATGATAATTATTATTATAATATAATACATATTAATTAATATTAATTAATCATAGTTACCAACATGAAATAGAGGTGAATAACATATCACATCGCATCATCGAGATGATAAGCCATACGTATGGATGAGCAATGTTGTAATTTTCCGATAATATTGGATGGTAAAAAGTAAAACATGATATTATCATTAAAAAAATATAATAATTCCAAAAATATAATATATATCTTAAAAAATAGTCGATCCATCATAATTTCCAACCATGATAGGTGTTTAAGAAAAAATGAGCTACATCATTTCGTGAGGTGGTTGTTCGTCATACACAGAAATGGTATGTTTATTACCAATTAGATGGAAGTGTGTGTGAGTGTTGGATGAACCCTTAATATAATTACATAAAAGTATATTTAGGATAATTATGTTATTATAAAATAATTTAATAAAAAAAATTGAATGATTATAAGGAATATATAAAATAAAAGTGTTTGTTGATGAACTTTACCTCTTCTGTGGGTATCTTCTTTTGATTTGATCAAAAGGACTCCATTGGATGGCTTTATGACCAATGTAGTTCATATAGGAGTACGTTAAAGAGGATTATATGAGACGTTCTGAGATTATTTCCATGCTAAAGGGCTTTATTGGTTTTAATAAAAGAAAAGGGTAGGTTGCCTTTTATAAGAGAGGGTAGGGGCACTCTTGGAAGATCTTAAAATATTAAAATAATATAAATTTATTTCTAATTAAAAATGGATCCAAAGTTATTTACATAGTGTGAAGATTATTATATATCTAAACTCTATAAAAATATAATTTTATACAGTTTATGTCATATTATTACCCTTATCATTTGGCATAACCTATAATTAATCCCTTTAACATGTGCTGTGATAACTTCTGTCTTACCAATTATAGGTTAATATTATTATGATAAAAATTGAAACAAAAACCAAATTGAAAAGTTATGATATATATTAACTTATTATATACATTTTTTAAAAAATTATATTTTTATGAATTTTATATATTTTAATAAAATATTATTTATTTCAAAGTAATTTTTTTTTCATTTTTCATACTATTCATTATTTCTTTTTTTAAAAATATCATAACATGATAAATTCAAAAAACTACATATATTATAAAATGAACATTTCTAGGCTATCTATTAAATTTTTTTATGTCATTAATTATGAAATATTATATTCATTTTTATATTTTTAAAATAATTTATTTGATATTTCTATTGACTAAACACTTACTACCTCCTTATAATAAGCACCATTAATTAAATTATTTATTCTCTAAAAATTAAAAATATATTATCATTATGAATAAAATTTTATAATATTTGAAATTATTATCAACTATAAATTTATCTTATTTATTACCCTAAATTATAAATGATATAATTATTGAAAATATGAGTATGTCATATTTAAAAGTTATTTAAATAAAATATTATAAATGTATTACTGTCACTCAATTGTATTAAAATGTTATAATTCTGGAAAAAGGATTATTTTTATATAAAAATACTCATAAAATGAACATGATAAATGGTTTAGGATAATTTTTTATTCTTTATTATATTTATTACCATTAATTACATGATTTAACCTTTTACATTGTAAAAAAAATTACTAAAGATTCTTTCCATAACGAAAAAAATAAAAGTAACATATTTATCCAATTTGGTCCCTTTTATTCCAAATATGGAATAAATTTTCCAAATTTAAAATAACATAAGTATAATTAATTAAATTGAAATTAATCTCATTGATGGGGTGAGAAAACAGGTTGTTAAAGTTAAAACATGCAATAAATTAAAATATTTTTATATCTACATTCAATGTAATATTGATGATAAATAACTAAAATAGATTAAATAATATAAATTTAATATAATTAAACTTTAAAACCACAAAAAATATAATTTAACAGTATAAACTATTTCGAAGAAAATAACATTTTTAATTAATGTTTAATAATTTTTTACTTTTCATCTAAACAAGTATCTTATTATAAAAATAACAAAAATTAATCCAAAGTATATTTTTATATCAATATTTAAAATTAGAAGTTTATTTTTCGAAATATAATTTATAAAAGTATCAAAAATTATATTTAAAATAGGGTTTCTAATTAAAGGTGATAAAAGTACCCTTTTAAAAAATAAAGGGGTTTATGGCTAAAATTGGGTTTGATCATATATTATCCCTATAAAATCTATTAGATGAATATCAAAAATATTTTATTGAATATTTACCTTATATATTTCATTAATATCATTCAATAATTTTAATTAATTTATTTTATTAATACAAAATAACTTTGGGAGAACAAATAATAAAACTATTTCTTTTATAATCAATTGTAATATATTTCCATTATTAAATAATTATAAAAAAAAATATTTCATATTATAAACCTTATATTTTCGTAAGTTGGTCAATAATATTCACAACCACTATATTAATGGATCATTTTTATCATATTATATTAAATAATAACATTTTAATATTATACTTGTTTTGGTAACACATGTTATTGAATGTAATGCAAGATATCAAAAGAACATGCCATTTGGTGTAAAACATGCCAAGAATAGTGATATTCATATAATGTGATCTATATTCAGTGTTTTGTGAAATGAAAAATATCAAAATTATTAAATTAATTGAAAAAAATGTGTCCCAAAATCTCATCGTGTTACATTTAACCCCCCAGAAAATGAATTGCTCCCTCGAAATTCATATGGGTTATCAGAGGATTAATACATGAATGATCCTTTCATTGAAACCTACATTTTAAAAAATAAAACTAAAACATACATTAAAATTTTTTAGAAACATTACGGTTACCCAAGGTAACTTATTATGAGGTTTCCAAATAGAATAATTAATGTGAAGATTTGGGCATGGAGGAATAACATAAATAATAACAAAGATTGATAAAGATCACTGATCACAAGAAAATGGGTGATCCATAGAAATTTACCAATAAAAAAACCATAAAATAAAGAAAAATTAAAGAGGTCATTTATGTCTATAATAAAAATGAATATATGGGATAGTTTTATTTCAGGCCCATTTTTCTATGGTTTAATAATTATCAGGAGATGATATGCACACATGAATCAAGGACATCCTTACCATTTGTTGGGCCTTGATAAATTTTCCCTTCATCTCTTTTTCCATGAAATTAAGCATATTTTTTCCATATGTTCTAAAATATCAGGAGATACATACATATATTAAGAAATAATTCCATTTTCCATTAGTTATCATTAAATAAAAATGATTAACACATGTTATCCAATATTCATAAATCCTCATATGGAGAGATAATACTTTAATATCTAAAATCTCATTTGATGTTTAAAATAATAAATTACATAAATGGTTAACATTACAATACTTTTGAAATCTAAAAATATATTAATTTATAAAGAAGTTTACAAAAATCATCATAACATTTATCTAATATATATGATAGGGTAGCTCTTGGTTGTCACATTCCAGGCCTGTGAATTCCTCCATCTTTTATTCACTTGAAACATGGTAATAACCTGAATTACCATACATACTTATTAGAAACATGCATGTATCCTTATTGAAAAGTTAATCAGATATATTTATTTAAGTCCAAAATGTTGTGAAGTCCACTCATGAAAGAATAACCTTCTTATCAACAAATCCTTAATTAGTTCTGAGGTAACTTGTATTGTCCAATTTACTTTTTCATATCCAACATATGTTTATACAAACATCTTTATATTTACATAAGGAACATATTAAGGGTTATAATTACCTTTATGAATATATAACCTCTCAATTAAATCTAAATTAAATGTCATCAACACCATTTAAAATATATTTTCAAATACATAATGAAAATCATATACTTCAGTCATCCAAAATTATTCTTAAACCATTACTTTGGACTCATAATCTTATTCCATAATACACCTTTCAAAAAATATGAAATATGAATTATGTATTATGGTACCTCAACCTCAATATAATCATTACTATTACATTTAATGTAAAAAATAATGTTAGAACATCTTGTACATTTATCATGTCATTTTTGATATCTTTATCTTCAAAAGCATAACCAATAATTGTTCCACCTTCCTGATTCTCATCTTGAACTTTCCATTTTGGAAAATGATTTTCATAATTCTCACATTTTAAAAATCTAGAAAATTCAATGTTAACCATGGTCCTTCTAGTTCTCATAATTTACTAAAACCGAGAATAATAGATTGAGAAACATTTATCAGAACCACATAATCATAAAAAAACTTCGAGGATTTATCAATCATGATACCTACTTTTAAATTTATGACACCTTTGTCTTATCCTAAGGAAAATCCCTATAAATGATATTAGAATATCAAAAATGGTTCCACATTGTTTTCTCATACTTTTTTCGAAAGGTTGACTAAAATTATTCTCTGATAAAAAAATAATTTCCCAAGCTTGACATACATGTATATTATATCATTTTTCTAGAAAATTTTATACATTACAATAAAAACATACCCAAAGACCGTATTAGTTTAGTGCATTTGGATAATTGGAACACAAACCTGTAGTCTTGCGAAAAATACTCACTATTACTCAAAAAGATATTCCCCTTTACTTCCCCTAAGAAGAACCATTATCTATACCATGGGTAAAAGAAAACATTAGAAAAGGGTGAGTATAGATTATCAATAAGGGTAAATAAGGGAGACAGGTAAACCTAATCATTAACACAAGGGAATGAGTACATGATCATGAACATTAAAGATCTTACCCTATGAAAAAATGATCACAAATATGAATAATGGGATAAATATTTTCATTTAATAATACATGGATCATATAGAAATAAGTAACATCATCCAAAAAAAAATAATAACGAAATAATAAATAGAATTGTGGCAGACCCACAAGTATATAAAAATGATTTACATAGTAGTCAAGGAATCATTTCCAAGGCCCTATTAATAGTATGAGTTCAATCCCTATACCATCTTGGTAGTCATGGTTAACTACCATAACCATGTTGGTGGTTATGGTTGACTCCCATAATCCTCTTGGTAGTCATGGTTCACTCCAATATCCATCTTTGTAGTCATCACACACTCCCATAATCATCTTGATATTCATGGTTCACTCCCATAACCATCTTGGTAGACAAGGTCCTTTATGTCTATCTCAAGGGATATAAATCATTACCTAATGCATTGTAGGGATATATAAGTCCCACCCATCTCCTAATGAAATAAAAAAAATTGTTCCATGAGAACATAAATTAATCATAATATCAAAACCCATAAAATGAAATGGGATTCATAAACATCATACAATCATAACATAACTCATTGAATGAAATTTGATTCATAAATATCATTCCATCATAAACATAAACAATATATTGAAATAATAAGAATCGTTACATTAAAACATATCACCAATAAAACATAATTAACATCAAATAATTTTTTTCTTATATGGAAAATAATTCTATGATATGACAAGACAGATATTTATAAGGATAATATCTATTCTTATTTTCAATCATTTTCTTTTGAAAGAATTCGATGAAATTTGAAAAAAAAAATTCATTGAAAGTAAAATTTTAGTATTATAAAGGATGCTTCAATTCATTAGGGAATTATAATAGTGGTAAATCCTATTCATTCCATATAAGTTATAATGAAACATTCCTCTCATACTTTTTCCAAAAAAGTCACAAGGTACCTCTTTTTGAAAAAAAAAACGATTCCATGAAAACTATGTTTTAAGAAATAAAAATAGATAAATATAAATTTAAAAATATATACGATAATATTAAAAGAATTTTTGAATTTTTTATTAGGAAAAAATGGATGTAAATGGTAAATATTCCCCAATGATGTCATAAAATGAAACTTTTCCAAATATTGATGAGATCGTGAAATAAACACTCATCAAATTTATAAACAGTATAATTGTATTCCCCTTGGGAGAAATAGAATTATATGTATATTAAAATTACATAATATTCTTAATAATACTCATAAAAAAAATTCTTGGTACATATATACACCACATAGAAGAATAAAGTGGTGAATAAGGCATGTGTCCCATTGAAAGAAATGTGAGACAAAATTCTTATACCATGTGTCATTGTTCAATCATACAAATATCAACCTCACATAAATTAGGTATAAGTTTATTATAAATTAATCATAGAACCATATTCACACACACACATATATATGTATGTATAATACCATATAATGATTTCCAATGAAATTATACTTCCCGTTAATTAATAATTCAAAAGTTAAAGGAAATTTTCTGATAATATCTTCATTCTTTATCATATGTGTTTTTACTTTTCATTCATGATCCTCTTACATAAATCATGATTTACTAATTTACATAATGTATGACCAGACTTATATATCATATATATTCATGATATAATCATTTATAATTATATTATAAAAAATATATATTAGAAATGGAATACCCTGATCCTGGAGATGGTAGGCCATCCACACACATGGACATTGTTTCCATATTCATTTCGGGTTAAAATAATTGAAAGTATATGATATATTATCAATAAATAATATTTATTATGTAATATAGAGAATATATATTCATAAAAATTAATCTTTATTACCATCCATTAAATATAGGTGAATAATGAATCAAATCACATCTTAGAGATGGTAAGCCATACGTACAGACAAGCGATATTATTATTCTCCCAAGATATTAGATTATAAATTATTAAACATGATATTATCATAAAGAAGTATAATCATAACAAAAAATATCAAAAATATCATATAAAAATAGAGTTCCCATCATAATTCGCAACCATGAGAGGTGGAAAGGATAATACGAACTACATCGTTTTGTGAGGTGGTAGATCACCATACAAAAGAACAATATGTTCGTTAGTAATTAAATGGAGTTGTATGAGAGTATTGGTATAAACAATAATATAAAAACATCTCAATATATTTTGGAAACTTAGGATATTATATAAACATGAAATAAAAAATTGAATGAGTTCTAGAAATAAATAAATATAAAATGTTCACTAATGAATGTTTCCACTTTTTTGGGTATATCCTTTATATTTTGACAAAAGGACTGCATTGATTGGATTTATGATCATATTAAGTATACTTGTATTAGGGGAAATATGTGGGGGGGAGTCTTGGGAATTATTTGGATGAGAAAAATGGATTTTTTTATTGTGAATAAAAGAGAAGGAGATGTGCCCTTTTATAAGAGAGGGGAGTGTCACGACCCATCCACGGGGGCCCCTGTTGTGACATTCCCCAAGCCCGTCTCCCAAAGACTAGGGGTTCCTAACTAGAACCAAAGGCATCAAACTACAAATGGGAGGCATTTTATTGAGTACACATATTCCTGAACACACAACCATGTCCCAAAGCTGGAAAAGTAAACATGCTTTCTACTAAACAACCACTGAGTAACAGTACAAATTGTAGGTGAAATGGTCTAGAATACAAACCCAAAAAAAGGTGAACTGAAAACATGAAAATAAAAGAAAAATGTGAATTCCATATGAATAAAAACCGCTCATTATGGATATGTGAAGTGTTTTTGATGGAATTCGTAGAAGCATGTCTCGCCTACCTGATTTTACTGGGCACTGCCTGGTCCTAGGCCACCGAGTCCTCTGCCAAGTCATTAGTCATCTACACCAGACACAACACGAAGAGGTGAATCCCATATAAGTGTGAGTAAAAATATAATAAATAGTGACCCCAATCCAAAAAATAAAAGACATTAAATCAATACCCAAATATAACCACGAAACAAGATAGCTCACACCATCCATCAGTCATGTCATCGAACACCCTAGGTTTGTTTAGAAATCCTCCTCAATGAGTTAGTGTGTCTTCTGGGATGCACAAAAGTTACTTCCCACTAAAAATGGACTACTATGATACTCATCCATGATATGTATAATGAGTATGATAGGTCACATAGAAGCTTCGGACCACTGTGGACATTCTACGTCACAAAGAGCCGCTTCCCACATTGGCCATACTGAGGTACTTCTCTTGTCGATTGCTGTTGTTCTACCGAGTCACATAGAGCCACTCCCTTAATTGGGCCTTCTAGGTTACACATACGTTGCTTCCCACTGGGACATCATAGCTAATTCATGCAGGGTCTCTTTTCAGTGTCCTTTAAGTCTCAGCCAACTAAAGGGTTTCTGTACATAGTTCACTTGATTCTTGGAGAACCACTTATCAACCCAATAATTGAAATTAATATTCCATTAAATACTGATTATGTTATTCCAAAATATGCACCTCGTTATTAGGGTTCCTAAAACACAAATGGCTTGTCAATTGGCCACCTAGTTTGAAAGTTATTGTCATTTTTCTTAAAAGGGGTTTATTGGGTCCATGTCCGATCCATCCCAATCAGACTGACCTGACCTTGGTCCACTGACCTGACCAGGATCGAGCCCATCCTTATTCTTCAATGCCCCATGGGGTGGGAATAGCCTGCCAGAGAGTCTCACATAGTTCCTAGTCTACCATAGGAGGACCGGTTCTCTCCTGGCAGGGATGCTGTTCGATGCTGGGTCCATTCCCCCTACCTTGTGGCTCATCCACGAGGTGAGATCCTCCGACGTATTCAATCGACCACAACCTCTACATTATGTAACGTGGCACAGTGCCATGTCCTTAGTGCCTTGACACAGCAGGGTGGACACATCCTCCCACCACCACCCAACAACACGTAGGCCGATGACTGTAGTAGCACAACCGCGGCCCAAGCCAGTCACAACGCCTCTCCCTAAGCACCAGTGGGTACTTCTATGGACCACGATGTCCAATCCAGTGGTCTATTATTTGTTCCACTGGCACCTATGGTATCTTGGGGATTCCATATTTCTTACAATGGTTTCGTATCCTCCTTTCTTCCACATCAATGACTCATCCATGAAAAATGCACAAAATGAACAAGGTAGAGTGTCTCAAGCATTGTTCATGTCAGCCCGCTCCCTCCGCATTAGAGTGTTAATCATGGGGATGTTTGGGATTGAGGTTCTATCAATAAATAATTAATCCCTATATATAAATCCCAACAAAACACCCTCTTGCAATATCTAGTGATCTGATGATCAACCTATTCATGGGTTGATCCCTGTTAATCATTTTAAAATGAAGAACGAGGAAACATTAAAAAATAAAGCTCTACGTCAAAGGTGTTTGTCGTTGAAGCTATCATCCCGAGAGGATTCAAGTTCTGTTTGAATCCGTCGACATCTATCGCCCTCTGGCCCCGTCATTCAAGGTGCATTGACATCACTAGAGATTCTTTGGCATTAGTATTTTCATCATTTTAGAGGATGTTATCCATAGGTTCATCAGTGGAATTTCCCTGATTATTTCCCCAATGTATTATCTCATTAATAGAGAAATGAATCATAGCATTTTTGTTACACCGTGTAACCACATTATTACACTGGTTCATTAATTAAACAATGTTTCTGTTTCGCTTCTATTTATGAGTGTCATTAAAGGGGTTCGTCTCTGCCTCTCTGCCACAATACATTGCTTGCATGCTTCCACACAACGATGAGAAAATAAAATAAAACAACTTTTTATGTTATTTTTTTATATTTTGAAATTTTCAAAAACTATCTTATCCGGTCGACCCTCGCTGATCGAAGTTATGTCTATTATTTCTAAATCCCTCTATTATAAGTTTAATGGTCCCATTATATTTTGATCCGAGAAATGATTAAATAGTTAGAAAAACGTTCTTTCTTTTTTTACATAAATGAACATAAAAAAGTTCAAGATTCTATTCCAGTATCACCATGCCTCAAAATCTGGTGCCGTCAAAGTGTATGGTGTCGACATAATTCCATATAATTTAAAAAAATTACACGGAAAATTCCAAGAATTTACATTACTCCCCCTTTTTGGGTTTCATGTCCTCGTAATACAAAATAAGGTTTAACAATCAAGTGGATGAACTGAGCACAAATCAGAGACTCCAGATCATATGTGTTCTAATGGAGAGTTTCATGCTTCAAAAAACACACACCAGAGGAATTGACTTTCCATGAAGGACCCCCTCCTTTAAATCCTCAATCTACACTAGAAACTCCTCAAAAACACCCCACCCTCAATATCCATATCACCCTAGTTGATGAGGTGCAATGGTTCATGCACATACCTTCTTAGATGCGACACATGGAAAACATCATGTACTCGGTGTAGTTGTGGGGGAAGATATAGGCATTAGGCCACCATGAAAACTCTTCCCAAAATCTGAAAAGGTCCCATTAACCTGAAAGACAACTTGAATCCCCATCCAAATCATCAATGTCCCCATCAGGGTGAGACCTGACAGAAAACATGGTCTCCCTCCTAAAACTCCAAGTGTCTTCACCCCCTTTCTGCATACTTTTCAAGTCCACACTATGTAGTCATTATCGACTCCTCCATGATCTGCACATTTTTAGTGGAAGATCATTCCAACTATAGACCCATGAGTGCTAACTCCCATGGGTCTATCCAACATAGAAGTGATCTTCATGGATTTATATTCAAGGCCTCAAATGGTTCCATGCCAATGCTGAAGTGATAAATTTTGTTGTATGAAAACTCTTCCACTGGAAGGTGCTCCTCCAAAAAATGACCAAAATCAAGGGTGGAAGACTGATGCATGTCCTCCAAGGTGTGAATATCCCACTCCTTCTGACCATCTATCTAATGGTGAAAGGCTGTGTTGAATCACAACTGAGTCTCGAACGCCTCCCATAGTCACTTCCACAACTGGGATGTAAAGCATGAATCACTATCTTAGATGACTATCGAAGTCACCCCATGAATCCACAATTTCTCTTGTACATAGAGGTATCCCAATCCCTCTACATACCCATACATTTTAATGGGTAGGAAGTGAGCTAAATTAGTGAATTAGTCAATGATCACCCATGTAGAATCACAGACCCTGGATGTGTGGGGTAACCCCTCCATGAAGTCTATTGAGATACCATCCCATTTACAATCATGTAACTCATGTGGATGGGCCATGTTTGCTGGAACCTAATGCTCACCCTTCACTTTGTGACAAGCGAGGCATCGTGAAATGTAATTTTCCCCCACTTTCTTCATCCCTGTCCACCAGTGTTGAAATGGGAGGTCCTGATACATCTTCACAACACAAGGATGTACTATCAAAGAGGACATATGGAACTCTCTCAACAACTCCTCCTGCAACGTCACGGGTACTATGGTTCATCCTCTAAAAAAAATGGTGTGCTCCCCAACTATAAAAAATACATAAGGAGCTTTTTGCGATGATAACTAAGAACATTGGGCCTCATAATGAACATCCACAAGAAATACCTCCCTTAATAACTATAAATGTAGTGGAGTTAAAGTAATCAACTGAAGCTAAACTGCTCCATCCTCATCCATGAAGGATATCTACATTGCAGATAACTACTCTATCATCTCACTCAATAGAT
Organism: Viscum album; assembly: GCA_963277665.1. Taxonomy (NCBI): domain Eukaryota; kingdom Viridiplantae; phylum Streptophyta; class Magnoliopsida; order Santalales; family Viscaceae; genus Viscum; species Viscum album. Next base: position 79,064 of record CAUJRU010001333.1, on the reverse strand, counting down.
GAAGACAAGACTTACTACTGATTTCATTTCACAACAAATTCCCCTTCCTAGAATTATAGACTATCTCAAGGTCACATTCCAGGAGGAACTCTTGCCATCGCCTTTGTCTCAACTTCAAGTCTGTCTGTAAGAAGATACAACTAAGACTCTTGTGGTCAGAGTGTAAGGTAATCCATTAACCAATCATGTAGTGACACCATATCTTCAAGGCAATGAAAGCTGCTACTAAATCTATGTCTTGGGTCAGGTAGTACTTCTTATGATGTCTCAACTCATGTGAGTCATAAGCGATAACTCCTCGCTCATGAATCAAGACACAACCCAGTCCTATACCTGATGCATTGTAGAAGACTATATAACACACTCCCTCTTTCGGTAGTCTCATGACAGTGGCACTCTTCAGTCTCCTCCTCAGCTCTTGGAAACTCTTATATAACTTCTCCATCCACATGATGGGATTTTATTTCTTTTTTAAAACCGATAAGGGTGTTTCTACTTTGGAAAAGTCAAGAACGAACTTCCAAAAGTATCCATCCAACCCCAAGAAACTCTACACCTCAGTCACACTCTTTGGGGTCTCCCAAGAAAACACTACCTCTATCTTTACCAGATCCACTACAACTCTAGCCTCTGAGATGACATGTTCTAAAAAGTGGATCTCCCGATTCCAGAACTAGAACAATGACAGATTTCTATTAAAATGGTTATCTCGGAGTGTATCAAGAACTATACAAAGGTGTGTAGCATGATCCACCTTCAACACTGAGTACATAATGATTTACTAAATGAATTAAACCATCAAACGATCAAGGTATGTCTTGAATATTCTGATCATGAGTCCCATAAAACACTGCTGCAGCATTGGTCACACCGATATGAATCACCAAAAACTCATTGTGTCCAAACCAACATCTAACGACTTTCTTTGGTATGTGCTCATCCCATAATCGATGCTGATGATATCCTGATTAGAGGCCAATCTTCAAGAACCACCTTGCTCCCTTTAGCTAGTCAATAGGTCATCCATCCTCAACAGTGGATACTTGTTCTTCAGGGTCACCTGTTTTAGGACCCATAATTCCATGAAACGCCTCATGGTAATATTACATAAAAATTGTATAACATGAGAATATTGACTCTAAATTGAAGGATAGGTGAAAGTGGTTTTCTATAGTAACTCATCGTTATCCTCAAATTGAGAAAAATAGAAATACCTATCTCCCTATTTGTTAAAAGTTTATAATATATATTGGATGTGATGTATAATTAAGGGGTGTTATGATCCATGGGGTATATGAATTTAATGTAGTATATGAATAATGATAATGTCTCAAATACACAAACACACACATTTATATTTATTTTTTGAATGAATATCTGATTGAGAGGAGTCTTATGAAACTCGTTGTGTCAGAATTGTAATATAGTTCGTCGTTGGCATCTAGGTTGAGACATGTTTTTAATGGTTTCAAATACCTGAGTTGACTCAATAATTATTGGTTTCAAGAAACCTAACTAATATTATAATCCAATCATTAATGTATCATGATGTGATACAGAATAAAAATGATGAATATCCTGGTCTACAATATAAAAAAATGAATCTCATAGATGTATTTTTAAGTTCAAATGGTATCAAGACACCATAGAGAATCAAAAAGTAATACTAGAACATTTCTCAAGTGATATATAACTACAACAATATTTCGAATATTGATTATTAAATTAATAATTATTTTTTATAAAAACCTCATTTATTTTTTAATATACTAAAACGTGATACTATCTTGCTATTTTTAGGATCCCATGAATATTCTAGAATAAATTCGTTTCTAAAAACATCTTCCCCATGAAAAAAAATAACTCAATATATGGTATCAGGATTTGATGGAAATAAAGGAGAGTTAGTGTTGATCACCCAAAGTTTTTTAATTCTCATCTGATAAGATGAATCCATTTAAATTATGAATATAATGGATACCGAGGGGTATCAGATGTTTATCACAAAAAAAATTGTATAACTATATTCATTATTTTGTATTTCTTACACTCTTAATTTTTTTTAATAATTATTCATTAATAGTTTTGTATAAGTGTGAATAATATCACAAGAAGATATGTTGAGTAAAATAAATGATCAAATTAGATGTGTTTATTAATATACATGAGTGACATAAATATATTTGAGATTTTTGTAATAGACTTTTATTTATTTAACTGATTTTGACTTTGTAGGCATATAGGATTTTTTAATAAATTAATTTTGGGTGGTAAATTCACACATTGAAAATAATTAACTAAAATTAGTATAGAGTAGAAAATTCATTGATTCATAAAACATATTGTTGGACTCCTCATGTGTTAATCATGTTTTAATGATCACAAATCCTATTACTGTTAATTAATATCAATCTTCATTACACATCTTGCTAATTCTCTTCAATCTCAATAATAACTACACATCATGTTTTAAAACTAACAAATCTTATGGATGATGATTACTCTCTTTATTATTTACAAGTCTTATGCATGATCACAAAACTCACATATATTATCATACCTTTATATTTATGATTCAAGATCTTTTACTCTCTAATGATTAAACTTAATCCATATTCTGTATATTACTGTCTAAGTCCAAATACAGATATTTATCTAAGTATCTTGACATCGTGAAGGAATCAGCATGACCAGACACCATGAAGGACTCACCATGACCAGACATCGTGAAGGAATCACCATGACCAGACACCGTGAAGGACTCACTATGACCAAGCACCGTGAAGGACTCACCGTGACCAGACACCATGAAGGACTGACCGTGACCCACATACCGTGAAGAAGACACCATTTCCATAATCATTGTGACAAAGTTTCTTAACCTTTTGTCAATATTATTTAAATAATGCTAATGGTCATATTTGATGTTTTTAATGCAATTAATGTTTTTTAATGATAGTTGTTGGAATGTCAGGAAACCGTATCTCGTACCTATAAAAAGTGATTCATTCCTACTGCTAGAATGTGTGGAATATAACGAAGATTAAGATGCAGTACACGTGAAACTGGTGTGAAAGTGTGAATATAGTAGAAGAAGAACTTACATACACCAGAGAGCACTATGCCGAACAAGCAGAACAATCCTGAACAAGAAGGAGATTGCATGTCTTTCAAAGAACTCTCATTACTGAAATCCAACACCTCTTAAGAACACACGTCGAATCAAGAGATCATTCTCATTCTTGAAGAAGACAAGCTGACTACGACACTCTGTTTCTCAACAGAAAAAGAAGATAAGGACTCAGAAGCTTTCCTACTGAATCCAATGAGTCCAGAGCTGCATTGATAATCACTAGATCTTTCAAAACTCTCATCTATCTTCTCTATGTAATTTATTTATTGACTTTCGAGAAGTGTGGTGTACTCTGCATTTCTTATTCTCACACTGTCTCCTGTACTGAACTGGAGGATATCAAATCGTCACTCCAAATCTCTTCACTTTTGTTTACCCACGTCAACTATGGAAGAGGTCCTTGTGTGGCATGGTCTTTGCTTTGTTTCCCACGTATAATATTGGTGGAGGTCCCTGTGTGGCCTGGAAAGTTTGGAAAACTGTTGTTAACCCTGATCCATGGTGTGGATCAAATTTATATAAATTTGAGAGGACTATGTCTCGGCTTGAGACTTATCCTCTTGTTATATCTATTGTACATCTATAATTTATGTTCAAAGTATAGTACATAAATCTTATTTATTCCGCTGCTATTACTTTGAAATAAAAAACTATTTTAAAGCTACTTTGATAGTTAAATTAGCAAGTGTTTACACTTATTGTAAATCAGTAGATTAGTTTCAAAAGTTAGTTTGATCTTGTGGTTAAACTAACTGAGACCTAATAAATCTTGGAGAATCTAAGTGAAAATTTATAATCTATATAAATTCACTACAGTTTAAATTATTTTATAAATTGGGGGATTTTAAATAGACAATATTTTAACAGATGTTTTAATTGGAACTCAATTCACCCCCCTCTTGAGTGTCCACTTCGACCAACATTTGGTATCAGAGGAGTAAAAGATTTTTGAAATTCTCTATTTTTTCAACTGTGATTTTAGTTGTATTTTAATGTTCTTAAAATTTCTGTTACTTCTAAATTTTTATCTCTTTAAATTATCTTTCTAAAATCTAGTTATGAATAATAGACTAGAAGGTTCTGCTACTAACAGGTCACCTTTCTTCAATGGTACAAACTATGCTTAATGGAAGCTGAAGATGAAAATTCATTTAAAAAGCATGGGTTTTGATATTTGGACTACCATAGAATCAGAATATAAAATTCCCACTACTGTTAGATCCACTTAGGATGAACCTACAACGACTTATTACAATAATAATTGTAAAGCTAGGAATTCCATGTATTGTGCTTTAGGAGATGAAGAGTTTAACAGAATTTATGCTTGCAAAACTGCTTTTGAAATTTGGGATACTTTGGGTGTTTCTCATGAAAGAACAACCAATGTTAAGGAAATGAGATTAAATACTTATACTATTAAATATGATAATTTTAAAATAATGAATGATGAACCTATTTCTGATATGTATCTCAGGTTTAATGAGATAGTTAATACAATGAATTCACTTGGTAAGGTTGTTCCAGCAAAGGAACACATTATGAGATTATTGAGATGTTTACCAGACCGATGGAGAGGCACATCTGTTTCAATCAGAGAGTCATGTGACATTACTTCTCTACCTATCAAAGAACTCGTTGGAAAGCTTATGATGTATGAGGAAGAACTCACGGTGAATAAAGAGGAAGATGATGAACCTAAGAGGAAATCAGTGGATTTCAAGACTACTGCTTCAAGGACCAAGAAAAAAGATAAAGCTCAAATACCTACTGACAGTTCAACCAGTGAAAATTCAGACTCTGATAGTGATGCTGAAATGGCTCAAATAGCCAGAAGGTTTATGAATTTATATAAGAGGAAGAAATTTTTTAGAAAATGAGATTACCAAGGAAATTTTGACAATAAGGGATGGAAGAAGGATTGGAAAAATCTAGATAAAAGTGATGTAGTTGTTGGCTATGAGTGCAAAAAGAAAGGACACATTAAAGCAGACTGTCCAAAGCTAAAATTCAAGAAGAAATATGATTACAAGGACAGTAAGTACAAAAAATCTATGAAGGATACTTGGAGTGCTTCTGAAGATAGCACAAGTGAATCTGAAATGTCTGATTCTTAAAATAATCGCGCCAACATGTGTTTCATTACAAACACTTCTAAGGTAACATCAGATACTCTTGTTTTAAATTCTTATTATTCTAGAGATTATTCATAATCTGATTCTGATTCTGAAAACATGACTAGTGAGTAATTATTTTAATATTGTAATATTCTGGAAGAGACATGCAATGAAAATATGGATAAATACAAATCATTAAAGAAACATCATGCCCTCACTTCTATTATTAAAAACAAACTTACTATTGAAAATGAGAAAACTACTCAACTGTTAAAGGAGAATACTGAATTGAAAATGTCAAATGAGAAACTTAGAAAAGACTTAGAGAATTTGAAAAATGGAAGGGATACAATAACTCAAATTCTAGGAAAGAAAGTTGTACCAAAATACACTACTGGATTAGGCTACAAACCTGGATAGAGATAGATTTGTAAGAATAGATTTATTCCTAAATCTGGACAGAATACTGCAAGTTGTAGCTCTGGAAATTCATATGATTTAGCTAGTTATTCACATAGTTATAAATCAAATAGAGTTTATCTTTCACAATCTTTTGATTCTATAAATTATATGAGACCCATAAGACAAATTTGGGTACCAAAAGCTTTGATTACTAACCTGTCTGGACCCAAGAAGATCTAGGTACCAAAATCATTTCCTATCTAAATCTGTTTGATAGGAAACCTGCTTAAAGAGTTCCCACAAAAGACATGGTATTTGGACAGTGGATGTTCAATACATATGTCTGGGGAATACTCATGCTTCAAGAGTTTAATAAAGCTTGATAGAGGTCATGTAACCTTTTGTGATAATTCTAAAGGAAAGATCATCGGCATAGGACAAATTGGTAACAGTAATTCAGTTTTAATTTCTAAAGTTTTATTTGTTGTTGGACTTAAATATAATCTATTAAGTATTTCTCAATTATGTGATGATGGATTTAATGTGAAGTTTGAAAATGATTCTTGCAAAGTTTTTAATTATAAAAATGTTTTATTCTTTTCTGATTTAATAAATGAAAATGTTTATGCAGTTGATTAAAATTCCTTAGCCAAGAAAAATTTTACCTGTTTAAATTCTTTTCAAAAAGAATCTTGGTTATGGAATAAAAGATTAGAACACTGCAATATACACTCACTTAAAAACTAACTAGTAAAAACATAGTCAGAGACCTACCTAAACTTGAGTTTTCTAATGACAAAGTTTGTAATACATGTCAAAAGGGAAAAGCAACATATGGTTTCTTTTAAATCAAAGAAATAAGTTTCAACTTCTCAACCTCTCGAGTTGGTTCACATGGATTTTTTTGGACCATCTAGAGTTTCTAGCTTAAATGGGAAGCATTATGTATATTTCCTAGTAGTTGAAATCTCTAGATATACTTGGGTATACTTCTTATCTCACAAACGTGAAGCTTGTTCTTACTTTGTTAAATACTCCAAATCTATTGAAAATCTTGGTGGAATTAAGATTAAAACTCTAAGAAGTGATCATGGCCGTGAGTTTGAAAATCATGAATTTGAATCCTATTTATCACACAATGGATATATTCACAACTTTTATGCTCCTAGGACACCTCAGCAGAATGGTGTAGTAGAAAGAAGAATTAGAACGCTGCAAGAAATTGCTAGAACTATGCTTAATGAATATGACCTGCCTATTTACTTTTGGGATGAAGTTGTGAATACAACATGTTATATTATTAATAGAGTCTTAATTAGACCTTTTCTTAAGAAAACCCTATATGAGTTGTCGAACAATAGAAAACCTAAAGTTAGTTACTTTAGAGTCTTTGGCTGCAAAATTTTCATTCTTAATACAAAAGATAATCTTGATAAGTTTGCTTCTAAGAGTGATGAAGGAATCTTTTTATGATATTCTTTTTCCAGCAAGGCGTATAGAGTTTTCAACAAAAGAACCAAGTGTGTGGAAGAATCTGTTCACATCAAGTTTGATGAAACAGATCCACATGAGGCTAAAACCTCTCTTGAAAATCTTGAAGAAGATTTATCTGTTCTCAACCTTAATGATAAAATCAATGAACCTGCTATAAAGACAACCAGTTCTGGACTTATTCTAGAATCCGCCTCATATGAATGTGAACCTAGAGAAGAAGCTGAAATTTCTAGTCCTACATTTACTAGATCAACTATAATTCTAAAGAATTATCCTTTAGATGTTGTTGTAGGAAATCGTGATAGAGGGACACACACTAGAGTTTCTCTTAGATATCAGGTTGAACATCAAGCCTTCTTGTCACAGCATGAACCTAAAAACATTGATGATTCTATTAATGATGAATTTTGGGTAATTTCTATGCAAGAAGAACTCAATCAGTTTGAAATAAATAATGTTTGGAATCTTGTTGAAATACCTAATGACACTTTCACAATAGACACAAAATGGATTTTTAAAAATAAAGTAGATGAATCTGGAAACATAGTTAGAAATAAATCTAGGCTAGTTGCACAAGGCTATAGTCAAGAAGAAGGTATTGACTATTAGGAGACTTTTTCTCCAGTAGCCAGATTAGAAGCCAATAGGATTTTACTTGCTTATGCTGGACATCTAAATTTCAAACTATATCAAATGGATGTCAAGAGTTCATTCTTGAATGGATATATTTCTGAGGATGTTTTTTTTGAAAAAACACCTGGTTTTTCAAACCCTCATTTTCCAAATCATATATCCAAATTTTCAAAATCATTATATGGTTTAATGTAACCTCCAAGAGCTTAGTATGACAGATTAAGTACTTTTCTAATTTCCAAAGGTTTTACAAAACGAATAGCTGATCCTAATCTGTTTATAAAATGAATTTCTAAAGATGTTTTAGTTGTACAAATTTATGTGGATGATATTATTTTTGGATCTTCAAAAACTAAATTATGTACTGATTTTTCTAAAATGATGCAAAATGAATTTGAAATGAGTTTAATGGGTGAACTTAAATTCTTTCTTGGATTTCAAATCGTTCAAAATGATGATGAAATTATTTTAACTCAAAGAAAATATACTAGAGATCTTTTAAAACTTTTTTAATTGGATAGCACAAAAGGTAGTGACACTCCCATGAGTACCACCTTTAAGATGGATCTTGAGGAAAATGGTAAATACATTGATCAAACCACTTATAGAGGAATTATTGGAAGTCTACTCTACCTGAATGATAGTCGTCCTGATATTATGTTTAGTGTGTGTATGTGTGCTCTTTTTCACGAAAACCCTAAAGAGTCACATTTAAATGGTTTAAGGAGAATTTTCAAATACCTCAAGCATACTCCCAATTTAGGACTGTTCTATCCCAAAGGTCAATCATTTTATTTATTTAGTTATTCTAATGCTGATTTTGCTGGATGTAAGTTAGATAGAAAAAGCACCTCTGGAACATGTCACCTTTTAGGCATGTCACTAGTATCATGGTGTAGTAAGAAACAAAATTTTCTTGCATTATCTACTGCAGAAGCTGAATACATAGCTGCTGGTAGTTGTTGTGCACAAATTTCGTGGATGAAACAAAAATTACTAGACTACGGATATCAATTCAGACATTTCCAAATAAATTGTTACAACACAAGTGCTATTAACATTTCTAAGAATCCTGTTTCTCATTCTATAACAAAACATATTGATGTAAGACATCACTTTTTGAGGGACATTATAAAAAAAGTGATATCACTTTGGAATTCATTGGTACTGAATATCAACTTGCTGATATATTCACTAAACCATTAAATTCTTAAAGATTAGACTACATCATACATGATCTTGGTATGATTAATCATAAATGAATATCTTACTAATATTAATTTTTAACACTTTACTTTACTTTACTTTACGGTTTCATAGTCACTGTTTCTATGTTACTGTTCTATGCTCATGGTCTGTCAACTCACTGTCTCACTGTGACTATACAGAATGCTCAATGTCTCACTGTGATGACTACCAACTATCTCACCGTGAGGACTGTTTTTCATCTCACCATAATGCCTACTCACGATCTCACTGTGAAGAGTTATTTATATTCTTATTTAAACCTGTATCAATGTAATTTTTATTTCACTGCTATTTGTTTTCCCACGTTTTTATTTTTATGATGTTTGACATTACCAAATGATAAAAATCAAGGGTTTCATTTGATTCCTTACCCGAACTCTCTCCTGAACCTTATCTTCCCTCTCACCCAAACCTTCAGTGAATGCCAAGGATGAAGCGTTTATTCTCACCTTCGTCTGAGAAGCGCCACTCTAAGAAACAGAATAGGATACAGAGGATAGATCCCGAAGGACCTCTAAACCCAAACCTTGTAAGTCGTACTGTTGTACCTGAAAAGGAGGTTTTCCCAGAGTGGTTGGTATCTAGCAGTTCTTTAGTTTTGAATGTTTTAAGAGAACAAGGATGGCTTGAATGGATCACTGGACAGAATAGAACGATTTACCCGAGACCGGTATCTCAATTCTATCATTATGTAATGTTCTCCTTTGAGTTTGGAGAAAGATTTATGGTGACAAGCTGGATAAATGGTCAGAAGTGTTCTTTCTCTTCAAGGCTGTGGGCTGCATGCCTAAGAATTCCACATGAAGGAGTTTGTGAAGATTACCAGAGGGACCCTCCTCCAACAACCGACAACTTTGACCTAGAGAATTCTTTGGAGATCCTGACTAGAAATGGCACCAAGTGAAGGGCCATAGATGCTGAATTAGATGGGGAGACTAGAATTCTATTCAAGTTTGTTCAGAATTTGATTAGTCCTAGAAAAGGAGACTTTGCTGTGATGAAGTATCAGGATGTGTTCCTGATTCACCTGTTAAAGAATGTAAATAAGATCAATCTATGTAAGTATTTTATCAACCATATTTGTGATCTGATCAAATTCACTTCCAAATCCACCTCCTTGTTTTACTCAATGATGATCTCAGCTATGTTAGTTGAAAATGGGATGGTTGGACCAAATGAAGAAAAGTTAGAGGACCTTTATTACTGCCTATCCATGCCTATCATCAGAAGGATGAAGATTAGCTAGAACCCCTTGAAGAAGCAGTGGGTTGAGGATAATGATCAAGTGTATAAAAAGATTAATCCGGTTGACTATCTAAGATGGACTAAAAATCTATCTGATCCTGGTTTGGAACTAGATGAAGTGGCTGAGTATTTAGAAGATGAATAAGAAGAGGAAGTAAAATCAAAAGTATCTCCTAGAAAAGAAGATATAAGACCTCCAATGGAAACAAATACTATTGAAAAATAAAGGATTGTTGTCCTTGCTGTTATCCCTACTGAAATACCTCAAGGAGAGGAAGGTGGTGTTAGTTTGAGAGAAGAGGAAGCTCCTGCTTCTAGTGTGGATGTAAATCAAGAAGCTCATCCTAATGCTGCAAGGAAATTGGTTTTTCTTGATTCAGAATACTAAGAAACCTTAGAGGCAAATCCTGTTGAAGAGGATCTTTCTGTTGAGAAAGAAGCAAATCTAGAAGCTCAACCAGTGGAATAATCAGTTCCTGAGATTATTCCCTCTGCTAAAGAGAGGATGGAAATTGCCTTTTAGCTGGAAATGCAAGAGTTTGCTGAAGAGATTAGGGATGATCCTGAGGATCTTGAATACGTTCCTGAGCCTCAAGAATCTGTAAAGGAAGCACAAGTTGAGGGGGAGGAACCTCAAAACCTTGATATTGTGGAAACTGGATCTGCTGAATCTTATCAACCCTTTGTCACATATTCTGTGTACACTCGTTATGAATTCCCAAGCTTTTATGATATGAATGAGTCATAGAGAGTGACTGCAACTGGAATGGATATTTCTTCTCTGTTTCAACTGAAGTCCTTAGCTCATCCAGAACCAGTACCAGACCTAGAGCCCCAACCTCAATTTGAATCAGAATCTGATTCTAAAGATGACTCTGAACCTCAACCATAATCTAAACCACTACCTTTACCTGCACCCTTACCTAAGCATCACTGCTTTGTGACCAAAGATGATCTGATATTTTTTGGAGAAACTTTGTTAGCTAGAGTTGAGAAAATTTTCTCTACTCAACCTCATCCAGTGACTCAGTTAAGACAAGAAGATACATCAATTCTCTTGGAAAATATTATCTTACATATTCAACCAAGGATTACCAAGAAATTCAAGAAGTCATAGTAGAGAATAAGCTGTTGAGTGCTGATATTGAAAATCTGAAAAGTATGGTAGCAAGTTTGCAGAATAAGTTATCTTTGAGATCAGTGCCTGCTCCTATTTCTGCACCTGCACCTGTTGCTGCTTCTCTTGAGCCATCTGATTTCCTCCTTGATAGAGAGATTGTAACACCCCGAGATTTTATGAAAAATATTCCTTTTAATTTCATTAATGTCTTGTGTTATACGCTACACCAAAAAGAGCTTTCACAACACACATCTCTGACCTGGCTTGAATTACACGCAATCACGACCTTCCACGATAGCGTGTGTTGTACGCAACACCGAGTTTCGCTAAACAACGATATGCTATTAAGATATTATTAAAACTAGCCGTTATGAATAGTAATAACCAACTTTTTAAATTTTAGAAAATTTATCTCTCAAAATGGACTTCATTTTTGGATTCGGAGTATCGAATTTAGCCTAAGGTGAAATTTTGGTACTTTTTGGATAACTTTCATATTCTGATGAATAGTGAAAATTACTAAATTATAATTAAAAACAACTTTTTTAATCGAAATAATTAATAGTGATAAATTATTAATTTTAGTGGTTTTAAAGTATATTTAGAATATATTTTTACAATTTAATACAATGTTGGTCATTGGTTGTAATTTCACATTTAAACCAGACATAATCAAGTGTCAATCTTTTGATATATTTTGTTTCCTAAAAACACGCTATTTATTTTAACAGTGGGATTTAATTATAAAATTAATTAATGCAACTTCTATGTTATGAATTTGGTAAAATAGATTTCATTTTTGAATTCGGAATATGAAATATAGCTTAGGATGAAATTTTGGCATTGTTCTGAAAAACATCAATTTTTGATGAATAGTGAAACTACTAAGTGGTAGTTAAAAAAAATGAATTTTTCATAAAACATAATTTTACAGCTTCTGTGAATGGAATTTCAAAAATCCTAGAGACACGGTTGATATCAGTAAGTAAAATGTGGTTCAATGAGATAAAAATAATTTTTTGGTGAATAGTAACTTTTTTCTTTTTTTTTCCCGCGATTAATAGTAAATAGGGTAACTAAGGGTAAACATGATATTAATATTACCCTAACACATGTCCTAATCATATTGGAAAAGTTTATCTCGACCAAAAACAACCTTAAGTGTAAAATATTATCATTTAGGCCCACTTGTATTAGATTAGGACATTTATTATTATTTAATTCAAAGAAGAGTTAAAAGAGTTAAAATCAATGTATATTTACTAAAACATTTTTAATATGAGGTTATACATAAGATAAATCCGACTATAAATATTGATTAGAAAGCTAAAAAGCTTTCCTACATAATGATATTTGATTTATAATTTTTAGCCATTAAATAAATTAATTTATTTATGACACAACGATGATGCAGTAATTAACCTTTTAATGAAATATTAACATAATTGATGTTATAAATACTCAAATGAATGTAATTTGAGACTTTTTATGACTTACACTAATTTTCTAGGTTAATATTACATGTTATTGTTGATTTAAGTAACTTTTTTAGAACTTATCATTCTGTTATGAATTTCATAAAAATCATGTACCAAATAGTTTCAAAATTGACATAAAATAGTTTTTAAAACAAATATTATATTATTAATTGTTATTTTATTCCTAAAAATCTAAGGTTCGGCCAAATGACATAGATAAGGATATATATATTAATAATAAACAATTTGGGGTTCTTTTGGCATGTTATAGTACGTGTATTAACCATATAGTGAAAGAAAACAAAAAGACACGGTAAAAGTTAAATTATTTAACTTAGAGTTAAATCTAGTTGATAAGGTTAAAATAACACCCTAAACTTGTCTAAATCCTATTGGTTGATAGGATTTCGACCCATCCCCACTTTATCTTCGAAATAAGTCCCTTTGGAACCATTATAAACTGATTTTTACTTTAATGTAAAATAATATTTTGAGATATTCCTAAGGTGCCGCTCTCCTCCCTTATAAAAGGACACCTCCTCCCCCTCCTCCTCACACCAATTTGAGCACTCAAGCTCGGCCAACCCCTGACAAAATACCTTCTCCACTTCCCTAGAATAATCCTAGAGGTCCTGGTCTTCTTCAAAGACCAATATTAGTTCCCTAAGTGGAGGATTCAAAGAGGCGCTTCAAAGAAGAGGTAATTTCCGTTACCAATTCTTTCACCTTTATTTATTCTTACACTTCTTCTTCTAAGGTTGTTTCATTATGAAGTAATAACATCAGTATCACCCATATACTGATATGTTATTTTAAGTATGAAACAACCCTATTTCACCATCTATCCATCCTACGGAAAACAAAATCACCGCGCGTGCGTACGTACAGAATACCGTCTCCACGCCGTGGTGTAATCTTCTTTTCCACCAAAACCTTACATGGATGGGTATTATGGTGTAAAGAATAACTATATATAGTTATTATAACATAATAATTATTTTGATATATTTTATCATCCACTCCAATTCAATTCAATAATTATGGAAATGATATCATCGCTCGTGCGTACGTACGAACTACCGTCTCCACGACGCGATGAGATTCATTCTCCATGTTAACCATTTAAGAATGATTATAAAGTATATATAAGCATTAATAATGAAATATATGAAATTATAAAGCTACTGGATTTATGTATATATGACATCTACTTAATTCCATTCAACTCAATAAGGAAATGAAAACAGTGTTCATGCGTACGTACGGACTACCGTCTCCATGAACGGTGTATCTCATTCCATTTATCAATATATTATATATATGTATATTCTGAATATATATATTATATATAAATCATGTTTTACATTCTAGATATAATTAATCACGATTCAAGTAATCATATTAATAATTACATGTTAGAAACACGAACAACAAATGAGACGATTTTACCCAAAACGCTACTTTAACATGAATCTACAAAATAACGGGTAATATAAAGTCATAAGTGGACCATATATGATATAATAACAATGAATATGATTCTGGAATAAGTCAATAACATGATTTAAATCATTATACAGGAGTTTCGGACACGTACAAAGCAAGTCGGACCTAAGGTAAGGGAAATATCACAATCTCATTTTTATCCGAGATTGTTTATTCGTATGTATTTACTGGGGTGTATTTTATCATCCAAATCCATGTTTCATCAATATGTAATATTATTTCCATCCACCTACAATTGTTTAAATCCATTTTTACCCTTCGGTGAGTTTTTAGTAATATGTATGAAAGGAATCTTTTGTCGTTTTTCGTACGAGGTACTTTTTGACATTTCCGACAAAAGTACGAAGAATGTTTTTTTAACTTATACGGAATGAATGGATTTTTAAAACATTATTTCCAAGAAGCTTCCTTTACATGTTTTCAAGTTTATTTTTAATCATCTTCTTTTAGTTTATAATTGTATGACATGTTAAGAAAGGAAAAGTTTTTTTGAAGCAGAAAGGATATTTTTCTCAAGAATGGAGTTCAAGTGTTTTATCAAAATTATTTTCCATCTAAGATAATAAAGGGTTCTATTTTTATCCCTATTATTACATTTATTTGATCATGTTGTGATTGAATTATTTTTATGAATTCCTTTATCTTATATGAATTGATTTATGATGTCATGATGTTTAAGATTCCCATTTGTATTACATGGGTTATGCAATGATGTATGGTTTATGATTTTGTGGCACACATAAGAATGGTATCATTATTAGATGGGTGGGACCTATATCTCCCTCCAATGCATTGGGTAAAGATTTTATATCTCATGAGATAGACATGGCTAGAACGGTAGGTTATACCGGTTCAGTGAAACAGGACTGGAACGAGGGTGACTCGATTCAGAAAGGGACTTTGTCCAGTAAGATAGTCTTGGCAATGAGTCTTGACTAACAAGAAATGTTTATCTAAGATTATGTGTGTATGCCACAAAGTTTCATGTTTTATGTTATGAATATTGGGATTACATATCACTTCTATGATTTATCCCATGTTATGATATTATGATCTCTTTTGCAGGTTAAGATTTCCAAAAACTATGTTCTTATGTATATGATGTGGTTGATATATCTTTTGTTTACCCTTACAGAGAATTTGAGCTCACCCTTTTATGTTTTCTTTTCCCCAGGATATAAAGAAATGTTTTAGGTATAAAAAAAGGGAAGATCTTTATGGGAGATGTTGAAGATCTTTCACCATGATTAGAAGATTATATTCCGAGTTTCCAAAGACACTAAACTATTACGGTCCTTGTGTGTGTGTTTTTGTTATGTACTAAGTATTCCACAAAAGTAATGTAATGTCCATGTACGTCAAGCTTCGGGTCTCTATAGTTGGTATCAGAGGAAAGGTTTAGTCAACCTTTGGAAACTAGGATGCGAAAATGTTAGTGAGATCCCTAGAGATATTTCTAAGGTATGTCTAGGGATGCCCCTAAGGATAAGTATACGTATAGGATATAGTCCTAGAACTATGGTAACGATATTATATTAAACCAAATATGTTAGATATTTATGTTAATCCCCCTTTATTATGATTTTTTCCTCTCACACTATTCTTTTTGGGTTTTAGAAAATGGCTAGAAACAAGGTGATTCACGATAATGGAGGATATGATGGACAATGGAATGATATTCTTCATGAGAAACCAAATGAAATGGGATTTGGAAGTCCAAACATCATTATTATGCCAAATCAGCAATCTCATAATATGATCAACAAAGTAAAATTTGGTAAGTTTCCTGACTTGGCTAATAAGAGAAAGATGGAGTTTCATGATGATCATAGAGGAAAGAAAGTTCAATTTCCCCTATGTAAATCATGTGGGAAGAGGCATCAAGGAAAATGTTTCAAGGGAACTGGAAGATGCTTTGGGTGTGGAAAAGAAGGACACAAAGCAAGTAAGTTCAAAGGAAAAGGTTCAGTTAACACCATGGATGAGGATAATGGTATTGCTACGACATCAAAAATGGTTAAGTGTTTTAAATGTGGAATGTGTGGGAATTATGAAAACCAATGCCCTAAGGAAAAGACTCATGAAGAGAATCAGTATGGTCGTATGGGTAGTATTTATGTTGATGATGATGAAGAGACTACAAATGATATGTGAGATGAAAGAATTGTTGAAGCTCGGTTAATGGATTAAGAATGTAGTGTTGTATAAGAAATCTCATGGTACTATGGAATAAAGAGACATCTAAGGATTGTTACATTGTTGTCTTTCCTTGAGTTTTAAAAGTGTATGATTAATGTTACCAGTATCCATGAAAGGTTATTCAAATATTTTTGGAAATAAGATGATATGGACATAATGAAGGGAAAAAGAGAAAATGAAATGTTTAATAGTATTCATGAGCTCATGATTGATATAAGGACTAAGTTATATCATGGTTTGAGTATATCGAATTTTGAGGATTTTGGTATGTGGAAAGTGTTAACGTTAAACTGCATTCATGTTTTCACTAAGGTATTCAAGAGAATACATGATTAAGGACTTTGAATGTTTGGAATGTGACAAAAAAAACATATCTTATGATATATGGGGATCAACGATGGTATTAAATCTCTGGTAATCGTTTTCACTATGTTATGAGAATGGACTGCAGTATTATGGATAAGCCTAAAGATTGAAATGGATTATGTTGGACATAAGTTAGTATTGTTTGTTTTTCGATATTATTGATGGGATGTTATAGTAATGTAGTTTTAGAAAAAGGACAACCTGCAGGACGGGCGACAACCCATCGCGTCGGACAAGGATGTGGGAATCGAACCCACAACCGAAGTGCGACTGGCCTTTATCGCCTACCACTGGCCTACATGAAGTCCCTGTTTATTAGAAACTAGTCTTATTATATTAAGCATTATGATATATGAAGTATAAAGTCCATTTTAGGAACCATATATGATTAATCTCACTATAGATCGACTTATGTACATAATTTTTGCAAACCTTTTTTTTGAGACAGATGGAATGACCCGTCATTCTATCACATTATCTGCTAACACTTCACGAATAACAAATTCAACTTCATTTATTTAAGAGATGAAGTGGAAATTATTAAAGGCACGAACAACAGTGAAATTGTACCAAAATAAAGTAAGTATTTATTCTAATTCAAATTCTTTAACTTTAGGGAAACGATCTTGAAAACCAAAAATGTTGTCCTAGTGATCTTATATCTGATAAATCAGATGGTACCTTAGATCGTCACAAATTTATGGCTTTGTGATTGCTGGCTTTTCCATAGCCATGTTCTCTACCACTCTCCATCAGAACATGATGGTTAGATTTCTCTTCCATATCCATATTTTCACCTATGTGGAAACCCAGTGATTAGTTTATTTGTGTAACCGTTACGTTTCATACTTTTTTTTAAAGATTGGTTTTGATATTCCTTTTTACGATGTGGGTTTCTATTAAAGAAACATTCTAATAGTAAACCATTTATAACCCCGATGAATTTCGAGGGCGAAATTCATTTTAAGGGGGGTAGAATGTAACACCCCGAGATTTTATGAAAAATATTCCTTTTAATTTCATTAATGTCTTGTGTTATACGCTACACCAAAAGGAGCTTTCACAACACACATCTCTGACTTGGCTTGAATTACACGCAATCACAACCTTCCACGATAGCGTGTGTTGTACGCAACACTGAGTTTCGCTAAACAACGATATGCTATTAAGATATTATTAAAACTAGCCGTTATGAATAGTAATAACCACCTTTTTAAATTTTAGAAAATTTATCTCTCAAAATGGACTTCATTTTTGGATTCGGAGTATCGAATTTAGCCTAAGGTGAAATTTTGGTACTTTTCGGATAACTTTCATATTCTGATGAATAGTGAAAATTACTAAATTATAATTAAAAACAAATTTTTTAATCGAAATAATTAATAGTGATAAATTATTAACTTGAGTGGTTTTAAATTATATTTAGAATATATTTTTACAATTTAATACAATGTTAGTCATTGGTTGTAATTTCACATTTAAACCAGACATAATCAAGTGTCAATCTTTTGATATATTTTGTTTCCTAAAAACACGCTATTTATTTTAACAGTGGGATTTAATTATAAAATTAATTAATGCAACTTCTATGTTATGAATTTGTTAAAATAGATTTTATTTTTGAATTCGAAATATGAAATATAGCTTAGGATGAAATTTTGGCATTGTTCTGAAAAACATCAATTTTTGATGAATAGTAAAACTACTAAGTGGTAGTTAAAAAAACTGAATTTTTCATAAAACATAATTTTACCGCTTCTGTGAATGGAATTTCAAAAATCCGAGAGACACGGTTGATATCAGTAAGTAAAATGTGGTTCAATGAGATAAAAATAATTTTTTGGTGAATAGTAACTTTTTACTTTTTTTTACCGCGGTTAATAGTAAATAGGGTAACTAAGGGTAAATATGATATTAATATTACCCTAACACATGTCCTAATCCTATTGGACAAGTGTATCTCGGCCAAAAACAACCTTAAGTGTAAAATATTATCATTTAGGCCCACTTGGATTAGATTAGGACATTTATTATTATTTAATTCAAAGAAGAGTTAAAAGAGTTAAAATCAATGTTTATTTACTAAAACATTTTTAATATGGGGTTATACATAAGATAAATTCGACTATAAATATTCATTAGAAATCTAAAAAGATTTCCTAAAAAATGATATTTTATTTATAATTTTTAGACTTTAAATCAATTAATTTATTTATGACACAACGATGATGCAGTAATTACCCTTTTAAGGAAATATTATCATAATTGATGTTATAAATACACAAATGAATGTAATTTGAGACTTTTTATGACTTAAACTAATTTTCTAGGTTAATATGACATGTTATTGTTGATTTAAGTAACTTGTTTCGAGCTTATCATTCTGTTATGAATTTCATAAAAATCATGTACCAAATAGTGTCAAAATTGACATAAAATAGTTTTTAAAACAAATATTATATTATTAATTGTTATATTATTCCTAAAAATCTAAGGATCTGCCAAATGACTTAGATAAGGATATATATATTACTAATAAACAATTTGGGGTTCTTTTGGCATGTTATAGTAAGTGTATTAACCATATAGTGAAAGAAAACAAAAAGACACGGTAAAAGTTAAATTATTTAACTTAGAGTTAAATCTAATTGATAAGGTTAAAATAACACCCTAAACATGTCTAAATCCTATTGGTTGATAGGATTTCGACCCATACCCACTTTATCTTCGAAAGAAGTCCCTTTGGAACCATTATAAACTGATTTTGACTTTAATGTAAAATAATATTTTGAGATATTCCTAAGGTGCCCCTCTCCTCCCTTATAAAAGGACACCTCCTCCCCCTCCTCCTCACACCAATTTGAGCACTCAAGCTCGGCCAACCCCTGCCAAAATACCTTCACCACTTCCCTAGAATAATCCTAGAGGTCCTGGTCTTCTTCAAAGACCAATCTTAGTTCCCTAAGTGGAGGATTCAAAGAGGCGCTTCAAAGAATAGGTAATTTCCGTTACCAATTCTTTCACCTTTATTTATTCTTCCACTTCATCTTCTAAGGTTGTTTGATTATGAAGTAATAACATCAGTATCACCCATATACTGATATGTTATTATAAGTATGAAAAAACCCTATTTCACCATCTATCCGTCCTACGGAAAACGAAATCACCGCGCGTGCGTACGTACGGAATACCGTCTCCACGCCGTGGTGTAATCTGCTTTTCCACCAACACCTTACATGGATGGGTATTATGGTGTAATGAATAAATATATATAGTTATTATAACATAATAATTATTCTGATATATTGTATCATCCACTCCAATTCAATTCAATAATTATGGAAATGATATCATCGCTCGTGCGTACGTACGGACTACCGTCTCCACGACGCGATGAGATTCATTCTCCATCATAACCATTTAAGAATGATTATAAAGTATATATAAGAAATAATAATGAAATATATGAAATTATAAAGCTACTGGATTTATGTATATATGACATCTACTTAATTCCATTCAACTCAATAAGGAAATGAAAACAGCGTTCATGCGTACGTACGGACTACCGTCTCCATGAACGGTGTATCTCATTCCATTTATCAATATATTATATATATGTATATTCTGAATATATATATTATATATAAATCATATTTTACATTATAGATATAAGTAATCATGATCCAAGTAATCATATTAATAATTACAAGTTAAAAACACGAACAACAAATGAGACGATTTTACCCAAAACGCTACTTCAACATGAATTTACAAAAGAACGGATAATATAAAGTCATAAGTGGACCATATATGATATAATAACAATTAATATGATTCTGGAATAAGTCAATAACATGATTTAAAACATTATACAGGAGTTTCAGACCCGTACAAAGCAATTCGGACCTAAGGTAAGGGAAATATCACAATCTAATTTTTATCCGAGATTGTTTATTCGTATGTATTTACTGGGGTGTATTTTATCATCCAAATCCATGTTTCATCAATATGTAATATTATTTCCATCCACCTACAATTGTTTAAATCCATTTTTACCCTTCGGTGAGTTTTTAGTAATATGTATGAAAGGAATCTTTTGTCGTTTTTCGTACGAGGTACTTTTTGACTTTTCCGACAAAAGTACGAAGAATGTTTTTTTTAACTTTTACGGCATGAATGGATTTTTAAAACATTATTTCCAAGAATTTTCCTTTACATGTTTTCAAGTTTATTTTTAATCATCTTCTTTTAGTTTATAATTGTATGACATGTTAAGAAAGGAAAAGTGTTTTTGAAGCAGAAAGGATATTTTTCTCAAGAATGGAGTTCAAGTGTTTTATCAAAATTATTTTCCATCTAAGATAATAAAGGGTTCTATTTTTATCCCTATTATTATATTGATTTGATCATGTTGTGATTGAATTATTTTTATGAATTCCTTTATCTTATATGAATTGATTTATGATGTCATGATGTTTAAGATTCCCATTTGTATTACATGGGTTATGCAATGATGTATGGTTTCTGATTTTGTGGAACACATAAGAATGGTATCATTATGAGATGGGTGGGACCTATATCTCCCTCCAATGCATTGGGTAAAGATTTTATATCTCATGAGATAGACATGGATGGAACGGTAGGTTATACCGGTTCAGTGAAACAGGACTGGAATGTGGGTGACTCGATTCAGAAAGGGACTTTGTCCACTAAGATAGTCTTGGCAATGAGTCTTGACTAACAAGAAATGTTTATCTATGATTATGTGTGTATGCCACAATGTTTCATGTTTTATGTTATGATTATTGGGATTACATCTCACTTCTATGATTTATCCCATGTTATGATATTATGATCTCTTTTGCAAGTTAAGATTTCCAAAACCTATGTTCTTATGTATATGATGTGATTGATATATCTTTTGTTTACCATTACTGAGCATTTGAGCTCACCCTTTTATGTTTTCTTTTCCCCAGGATATAAAGAAAGGTTTTAGGTATAAAAAAAAGGGAATATATTTATGGGAGATGTTGAAGATCTTTCACCACGATTAGAAGATTATATTCCGAGATTCCGAAGACACTAAACTATTACGGTCCTTGTGTGTGTGTTTTTGTTATGTACTAAGTATTACGCAAAAGTAATGTAATGTCCATGTACGTCAAGATTCGGGTCTCTACAGAGATTGTGTCTCAAGTTCATCCATACCTACTTTATTTTGATGATAAGATTGGAAAAAGACACACCAAGAAGTTGGAACGCATGAGAGAGCTTGTGGAAAATCTGAATAAGCTTACAGATGAATACACTAGTTGCCTGCAAAAAGTTCTGAAACAACTCAAAGTTCTAACTGAAGCTTTCAAAACTTCACCTGATTCTGGTCAGCCCTCCACACCTTATTTGGATGATTCTATGCTGAGATCTATAATTAAGGAAGAACTTTAGAGAGCCTTCAGTGGCTTGGATCTATCCTATTTGACAGATGTGGTTTAGAATAGTGATAGAGCATTGGACTTGGTTAAATTCATTCTAAGATAGCCAATGATTCTCAATAATAGTTTTTATTACAATTTCCAGTGTAAAGTTGTCTAGGAAAGTATTACATAACAAAATGGAAAACAATTCTCTCATAATTTATATTTAAGAGGTTAAATAGGATAATCCTTCCCCAATAATATATTTTTATAATTTTATTGACAATATTGTGAAGGGAGATTATAGATATAGGTGATGTAAAATTGGTAAAGGTAACCATATTTAGGTTAGAAAAATAGGAGTATAATGTTTGAAATAAAATATTCCTAAAATCAAAGTGGGATTGAATTTTTATGAAAAATATTATTTAAAATAACCCTTGAATTCTTAATGTCAATGGGAGGGTAAAGAAGTTAAATTCAAGGTATTTTAAATCCATTGCCTTGTAACCATGAATATATTTGATATATTTTTTTTAGGATGGATTTATGATAGTATTTATAATAAAATCTAAATGGGATATGTTATAACCAAAGGTCTTTGTTGTTATTTTTTTTTCAATCATGACATATTTTACAAATCACTGTATTTTTTATGAATTATTGATAAATAAAAAGATTTTCTTATGGAATTATATATTCTAGATTTAATCCTATATGTTAGATATAAATAAAGGATATGAATTTAGTTGTATTGGTTCTTGTTCTATACATGAAACTAAGTAGTAGTTAAGGTGTATAATATTTTGTAGTAATATTTTAATCATTGAAATATCTATATGTTATAAGGTTGTAATAATTTTAGTGATATAATTAGTCACAATGAATTCACCGTGTTGTGGTGTTCTTGGAAATGTCATGATGGATATGGTTTATATAATTATAGTGGTAGATTACTAAACAGATCCCCCTATGTGCATAATCAAAACATAAAATTTCCTATGGTTTTGTTGTGTCTTTATAAGATACACCCATTTTTAATTTTTAGAGAAATTAATTTCCCATTTCTAGTTGACTACAATCAGGGTCATGATGATTTTTCAAAATACAAAAGGTAAATGGTGAGGCTCACTATGTTATTTTTTAGGTTCTAGGTCTATTTAATTATTAGATAATTAGAGATGGAGGGAAAATGGGGAACTAGTGAAGACCACATAAAGGATATAGATGTTTTGGAATTCCGATTTTCATGTGTAAATTTGAGAATAAGAACATTTTTTTTATTAACAATTTTTGGATTTTGTTTATGAGTATGATTGTGGTGTTATAGCTTTCTACATCATAGCACAATTCATATTGAGTATCGTTTCTTTGAAATGAAGGAGAAAAATAGGTAGATTGATCATAGTATTAGGAATTTCAATGAGAATTTTACTTGGTTAATGACCATGTCATGGTTAGCTTTTCAATAATTTATTGTGTGATGTAATTGTTATAACATGTTTTGTTGGAAAATAATAAGTCCCAAGACACATTCTTTGGTGGTAATGACCATTCCATAATAATGTCAAGGTAGAAATATCACATGATTAGATTTCATATCTTTCGGGAGAGAATTAGGGGAATTGAATTCGATATATTGACTGATAATTAAAGGATAAATTTGGATTATTTTGACTCTAATTTGGATAATATATGAAGTATTTATTTTAATATCATAATCTTGAAGACCTGAATGTATTCATAATGTTTTAGGTGGAAAATATCCCATGAATTAAAGAGAATAATTTTTTGGAAGGCTGAATTTTTGAAGATGTTTATCTTCAAAAATATTAGTTTCTAGAATTAACTAAACAAAGTGGTATAAATACAATTGATATATATAAATAAAAAGATATAAATACTCAAAAAAACACTGAGATATCTAATAAAAAAGAATAGGTAGATGGTTATTCTATTTCTGTTCCAAATGAAATATTTAAAATAGTTTGGTAACTCCTTAAAGAGAACTCCAAATAAGAATGAGGAGTTTTTATAATGACTCATGTGAATTTGTGTCCTATGCCTAAGAGGTATTCATAGTAAGAATATAAAGGTGTGTTGTGGGGATTATGGGAACTAATATACACTTATTTATTTTACAAAAATGATATTATTTTGTGTAGGTACATGTGACAATGTGATAATATCATACTAGAGTAGTGTAAAAACTAGAATAAGTGATGGAAGTGATCCTTCAAAATAAGTGAACTTTCAATAACAATTCTAAGTTGAGTTACCCTTTTCATAGCCAAAAACCACTTTTAAATAGTGTATTTCATGTACTCTATCACATCATGCTATTTTTTATTATACTACAGTTATATTAACCATGTGGGGGTGAGTCGAGTAAAAAGAACCATTTCCTGTGTTCTTGATTGTATATGTAAGATCCTAACCTTCATACAGGCTACATTTAATTTATATTTTGGATAATTTCTCTGTCTAGTGTTTGCTGAAATTCTTACCAAGAGTATGAGTGGTATCAGGGTTGTTTGGGAAGTTCAGAACATGAATATGGGGGAATTTTGGCCTTCTAGCGCCTATTTCATGGCTAGTGAATTGTTAGTATTAATTATATTCCATAACCATGATCCCCGATTTATGGTAGTGAATAGTTATAAAACCTTCTATAGAGGCCTATAAAACCCTGAAGATCAAGACCCTATTTCATATAGGTGAGAAAATAACCACTGTATGGTTTGTGAAATTGTGTGGGTATCCTAAACCAGACATGAAGCCTGACCCCCTCTTAGACAGATTATGTCACATGGTTGGCACACAGTTTGGATAACAGTGGGGCCAAAATATGCACCTCTTAAAATAAGATGATTTTACCATCATTACACCTCAAAATTTAATGGTACTTAACCTATTATATTTCCAATTATTTCTCCAACAACTAGGGATACGAAATGTGTTCTCCCAATTCCTCCAAGGGTGATACTCCATCAATCTTGGGTTGTTTGCAGCATCCCTATTTTTGAATCAATGCTCAGAGTGAGTCTACCATTCTTATTTGTTCAATTATTTAGTACCATGGTGGCATGTTTTCTATTATTTTGAAACTCATAAATCCTACTTTTTCTTGGGAAACCATATTTTTTGTGGATGTAATTTTATTTTGTTCGAATCATGTGCCAAGGTTGGGTGAGTGTTTGTCATCATGATTTCGGTATACAGTCTCCAAAATTTCACCCATAATATTACAATTGTTCATGTGCATGTGGTTGCTCAATTTCACTACCTGGATGAATATTTGTTTCTATAACTAGAAAAAGTGATTGGGGCCCTTAAATGGTATAATAGACCACTCCCACTACTTGTCCAGCCGTTTGATGATTATCAGAACAAACATAAGGCCACCAAAGCAATGTGGTGGTCAGTTAAAAATGGTAAATGAGTTGTAAAATTGTGTGATAGAGGGTTATATGATAAAATTTGATCACTTGTTGTTTGAACATGTTCCCAAGTAATAATGTATTATTTGGAGTAATTGGAAATAAAAATAATTAATAAATGGATCTATAGATAAAGGGTAAATGGTTAAAGGTGTTTGAATATGATGTTAAATGATTTAAAGAACCCATGTTGATCATGTTATTTGAAAAATAGTTAAATGGATTAATTATTGAATTGGGATAATGATTTTGAATAAGTTAGACCATATCAATGTGATGAATGAGGAGTTCCCTTGAATGAGTTAGATGATATTAATAATAGTGTAATGAATTAGGTTATCCCTTGATATTGTAATGTTTGAAAAAGGATATGTGTGTTGGACCTTGTGGAATTTTATAATTCCCTACGAGAATGGATTTATCACAAAAAGGTGGAGGGGAGAATTAGTGATATTGTATTCTTTTATTTCTCATTTATTTGAAAACAACGTCCACCACTTGATAAATATTTATCACTTTGTTGAAAGAAAAACAATTACAATTCCATAGGAAGACACGTGTTTACAGGGATCACAACTCAATAATAGGAGTTACATCCTTGGAATGGTTTGTAAACAATCCAATACCACACAATCCACTATAAAACAATCCTTTTGTGTGGATAAAACAAGTAGTTGATGTTATTACACCTATGCATCACTATGATCAATACAACAACACATGTGGTTCTTATAGTATAGATGATGTAAAAATGGTTTTTGTAGCATGTAATGATACCATGACCTTTTTGTTAAATACATGTTATTATGTTGCCTTATCACATTCCATATAGGTATTTCCTCACAACAATACTCTTCACTATCCTACCCAGTAATAGGTAAGAACATCATTTTAGACTTCATATAAAACTTAATATGATGGCTTAGTCTGGTTTCTCTATCTGATTCCTCAGTCCAAATAATATAAAAAATAATAATCTGGAAAAATATTTGTACCACTTGGAACATTATCTATAAATATATGTCTAATTGATCTGTATGTTCTAGAAACACTTTCATCTTATTCTTCTGTTTAGAAAGATTCCTCATGAAATGACAATCTAGAATATTTTTCCCTCTACCAAGACATCGAGTGATTTAACTTTATTAACATGATAATTGATCAAATGTCAAAAGAACAATGTTTTTACTATTATTTATTAGCGATATAAATGTATAATGGGTGGGAAACTACTTTAACATTCTATCTCAACTAAATTTCTAGAGTCTGGAATTTCATTTACATTTTGACTTCATCATTGATCAATTGATCAATTTTCAACATTTTTGGTAACATTATTAATATTTTTGAAACTCCACAAATCTTTAGACTTGTTTAGTATTAAAAATATTTCATCATTTTTATTCATCAGTACAATTCTGTAGTTTTATTCTCTAGTCCAATTATTTAGTATGATTCTTAATTATAATGTAATCTTTTAAAAGAGATCAGACTCCTCATTACATTGTTTTGTTCCAACTACAGAGCATATAAATTTAAAACCATTATTCTATAAAAATAGTTGAAAATTCTTAAGCATTTGGAAACTACCTTTGAAAATAATTTTTCAGGAAAAATTTTTTATGAAAGAACATATGTAATATATTCAAGATATTTAACCTATTATTTAATTCCTCTGACTAATGATCCATCATTTGATAATGTATGGAATTTGACTACTTTTTTTGTGTAATAATGAATCTGATGTATCGATCAATGATTCAATCTGATGAATCAGTGTCAAATCCAATCCAATGAATTGTAACCACTTCTTTTATGACAAATCCTGACCCAATTGAAAATAAAATGAAGATTTTTAATTTTCTCTTGAATGAATTGTAGAAAACCTATATTTATTTTTCCCTTGACCCTGATATGTAAAATAAACAATTTGATATATGGCAATGATCGACTGTATTTTTCATCTTTTTCCAATTTATTGTTACCAATAACTACCAATTAATTTCATATTCATTGGTCCCACATACCTCCAGATAAAATAATTCGGTCTCTGAGGGATCAACCGAAAACTACATCTGATGGGCCAGTATCAAAAAATTTAACTTCAACAACTTCTGACTTCCCTACCTCAAAACAGCTCTATGTTTGGGGATCATTACATAGATGAACTATTATTGGAATACATAAACTCCACATAAATTCTCATCCACAATATTCTTCTTGTTATCATGAATTTATCATGACTTTGAAAACATTAATTTCAGAAAAGAATCACCCAACAAACATTTGAATGTATTATGACATCCCATCCTTTCAACATCTCCTCCTCATTTTCATCATAAGGATTACATCACAATTTTCTCAAAAAACATATGAATGTTTTGAATTAACTGATCCAAAAAGCATCATTATATTTTGTATATATATATTAATAATATAATAAAACTTCTCATTATGATCGAATCATAAATTCTAAATCCATAGAGAGTCTGAAAACCGACTTCTTCCAAAAAAACATTATTAGAATAGAAAATCGAAAGTAATAAAATTTTATATCATAACTTTTTCTAATATTATGATTACTATGTCCACAATTTTACAAACACAAAAACATATAAATTATAATAACTATGTTCCCTTTCATCCAAATTTCCACCATATTCTCATCAATTATGTTTTTTACTCACTTTAATATTATTCAACAACATATTCTTCATATTGGAATATTTACAACAAATAAAACCAAAAAAATTAGACTCAACAATATCCCCCTTTGTGTTTTTTTGAAATACTTATAAAAATATACTCACTTGAAGAAACTTCCTCATTATTCCCCAATTTTGTATTTATCCCCTATATTTCATACCCACATATATTTTACCCCTATAATATATTCTCCCCTTTATTGACAATAAAATTCAATGGGGAAACTCATGATACTTTTTATTAATTTTAAAAGATTTAAACTCATATTCAAGAGAATATATGTTTCATATGATTTTCATAAAAACAATAATTTAATTAAACAATACTATTTCTATGTAAGGAATCCCGGTGTAAAAAACAACAGTATATAATCAATGTTATCAATGTTTTTCATAACACAATATGTATTTAATACATTTTTAATATATATTTTTTTTCATTCTCATATCTGGGTCAATTTGATAAAATATGTTTAAGATAAAAGTAACCTACACCCATCACAAATAACACGTCAAAATGGTTCAAGTGTAAAAACCCAACATTCCCAAAAAAAATTATCATCATTTAATTATTTGGAATGAAAATTATGATACTCAAACAATACCTTCCTTATTTTAAATCCTTAAATTTCATGCACATTATTATAAATTCATAATTAAATTTTGAATAAGGAGGAACATCAATAGTTTCTCATAAGAAACATTCGAACCGAGAGTCCTCCTTAAAATTTTATGTTTTTTATTCTTCATGGATTTTTCATTGGATGTTCTTTAATCTTTATTTTAATTGTCCTTTTATTTTGAAAAAATAATATTTTCATCTTTAGACAATTCTGATGGGCATTTTAAATTATTTTAATCTTTAGTAATTTTTTTTAATATTGATTCTGTAAAAACATTTTCATCCCTATATTTTTTAATGAAAAAATTCGATAAAAAATTCTGTAAGATTAATTTCTTTCAAATATATATTACATTAAATCAGAGTCTACAGACAATAATCTATTGATATTTTTTTATCAAATATTTTTCACATCCTCAAAAATATTTTTCTTCCCAATTTCTTCCACTACATTTTGTGCTTCATATAAATTTTTTTATATGTTGAGATTTTATGGACATATAACTAATCACAATTTCTTTTCAAACTCTTCATTTTTTTAAATAAATTTTAATGCATCATTATTGGATTTCATCCTTTTAGAGGATTGAATCTCCTTCAGAATTTTCTTTCTATATCTCATGGAATAATTGTAATTTTATTAGTTAAACCAAAACATATTACCTATATTCCCAAATCCTCTAGAATAAAATCATTATATATAGATGGAATAATTTATTCAATAACATTCATAATTTTTGAAAATTCTCAACATGTTTCTTCCACGATAATTTTCTCTTATTTTTTCTTCATCACTAGATTCTTCATCACTTTATTACATATCCTCTATTTGAGAAAAATTAGCATCAATGTTCCCAACAGATCCTCCTACAAAACATTTTAAGTGAATCTTCACTTTAATTTCTTTTAACTATTTTTAAATTCTTAGAAAACAACGATTGATATTTAACAATATTGTTACTACCTAATTTTCAGATTCATAACCACCATCTTCTTCTTCTTTATGAATATTATTATATTGTTCTTTCTCGACGCCCATGAAATTAATTTCTCTATAATTTTTTTTCCTTTCATAACATTATACCTTATCATTTAATATGTAATGAGAGTACTATGATGTTACTACAGAGAGAGAGTCTTAGGATCTTTATCCTCCAAAAAATTAAACATTATTACGAAACTTATCAGGAAGAATCATCATGATCTTTTCAACAATAGTTTAGTCTTTCAACATCTCATCAAGACATCTGATGGTGCTAACAATAAAATTCACACTTGTAAAGTAGTCACCAATAGATTAATTCTCACCTTCTTAATATCATCATAGTCGAGCCTTGAGATTTGTATCGTTTCCTTCTTCACATGTTTATTTCTTTTGTAACTGTTCATTAGCATACTCTAGATACCCTTTGTTGTTTCCATTCCAATAATTCTAAGGAACTAAATTTTAGGTAGTAATGGATGTAAATAATTTTTATCTCCTCCATCATTCTCAATTTTTTTTATCATCATCTTTAAGAGGATAAATATCAAAAAATTAGTAAATCCATCAATAACGTCTTCCAAAAAACCATGTCCATGAGAAAAAACATATTACAAAATTATATCATTGTAGATATCATAGATCATATGATTTAATATCAAAATATTATTATTGTTCACAAAATTTTGAATCTCCATAATAAATTCTTCTAAAAAACTTATGGAAAGATTATACTAAGTGAACCTCTGATCTGATACCAATTTATGATGCCCAACCATGAAGGATGTATCCCTGATATGGGGAGGTGTTGAATTAGTAATACCCTTTTCTGTTGATTCTTAATTATTTTTAAATAACCATCATCTACTATTAATCATTTATCATATTACAGAAAATAATAAATCTCACATCCATAAGAACAAAATTATATACAAGGTTCATTACTCAACAAGAGTTTCTACATCATTGGCATGGATTAGAAATAATCCAATACCAGAAAATCCACTAGGAAAAAAACTTTTGCGTGGATTCAACATGTAGGATAGACCGTTATAATTGTGTAGAACTATAGCCATTAAAACAATTCTTATTATTATTCTAGAATGAATGATGTAAAATATTTTTGCGCAATAGTTAATGAAACCATCACTAGTTGGTTCAAAAACATGTTAATGTGATTCTATATTAACTTCTACTTATTTATTTCTTCAGAACATAATTATACAATTTACTACCCAATAGTAGGTAAGAACATCACCTTTTGAAATTATACAAAACCTGGTATGATGGTAATGTACGAAATTTTTATCTAATTTTTAAATTTGGAAAACTTATAATAAATAATACTATAGGAACAATTCTGAACCACTTCAAACATTCCCCAAAAATATGCATCTTATTTTTCGGTTTGATTTGGTAACACTTTCTTATTGTATTTATTTCTAGAAAACATAATCAAGAAGACTATGTCAAGAAACCTAATCTCTCTTCCAAAACATTCAGTACATTCCCTTTCTCCACACGTAAAAAAACAACTGTCAGAAAGTACAATGTACATTATACTATTTATAGGAGACACAAAAGTGGAATGGGTGGTAAATTTTTTTTACATTCCCACTTAAGAAAATTTAAAATGCATGGAATTTAATTTACATTTATAATTCATCAATGACCAATTCAACACTTAAAAAAAATTATGACATATTCTAAAAATCTCATGAAACTTCACAAGTCATCATCCTTCTTCAGTCATACTAAAATTTATTCAGTCTGATTCTCTATAATGAATATGCATTCCAATTATTCAGTAAGATGTAAACATATGTAATATAGTAGAATTATTATTATGTTTCTCCATACCAACTGAAAATAATACAACTTTGAATCCATTATAATATAAACATAGTTGCACAATATAAATCATTCAAAAATGCCTTTCAGGAATACATTTGATGAAAGAAGTCCCTCTGACCACACTTACTTAATATCTGAATCATATGAATCCTTTTTGTAAATTCCATATAATGACGATCTTGAATCCAATAATGTCTATGTTTCTATGAATTATCATTTTTATCATGTGTCTTATTGATCAATATCTTATTTACTCTGATGAATTGATATCAGTCAGCCGGATGTTTCAACACCACATCTTTTCTGATGCTTCTTGAACCACCTGTATAACATATTAGAGCTCTTATTTCCATATTTACTAAATTTTAGACACCCAACATTTCTTTTTCTATTAACCCAGATAAGTATAATAAAAAATTTGATATATGATAATGATCAACTACATTGTTGATATTTTTCCCATTGATTGCTCGAAACAACTCCCAATTCATTTCATATTCACTAGACCCAACAACCTGCACATAAAAAAAATTCTACCTTTAATGGATCATTGGAACACGATGTCCGATGGAATGGTATCAATAACTTCAACATCACTGACATCCACTTTCTATACCTTCAAACATGTTTTTTCTTGGTGATCCTTCCACTAATAGACAATGATTAGAAGACTTTAATTTCATATAATTTCTTCATCCATAAACATATTCATATAATAATGACTTTTTCAAATAATTGGAAACATTATGTTCATAAATAGATTGTGTGACATACATAGAAATCTATTATGGCTTCCCATCCTTTCAGCATCTTATCCCCATTTCCTTTATAGGGATTACATCCCATGATTATCTGAAAACTTATGATATTATTTATTTTACCAAACAAAAAAGTATCATTATATTTTTTATAGAGACATTCGGACTCTAATACAACTCCTCATTATGATTGAAACATTTATTCATGACCTAAGGCGAGTGAGAAAAAAACATTCTTCCATAAAACATCTTCATAATAGAAATCCAAAACAAATATAAATTCTTATTAAAATAGTGTATGATATTCTTATTAATATTCCATATTTTTTCAAACATCAAAACATAAAAATTATGATTACTATGCTCCATTTATTATGGATTTTCTCTATCTTCTCAGCATGTAATTTATTTACTAACATCACTATTCTTCAAAAACATATTAATCATATTGATCTATTGAAACCCAATACAACTATAACAAAACCAAGTCCCAACAAAATGTGTACCGATCAATTGGTTAAAGTGAGGTAAACAATGGTTTCCAACCATGGGTATGTATGTTAGACATGATGATACTTTTCCTTGATATAGGATGTATAAACATGGCATTCAACATCCTTGCCTTAATATTATGAACATGAAAATTTATTCTCCTGGATAGGGTTCTAGAATGGTTTTCCATGAACTAATGCTTGATTATATGATATAGGTAAATGGATTGGTCAACCTCATTGCATGAAATGGAAATGATTATTGAATTCCCCATGTTTTTTTGAATGTTATGTTACACCTTTATTAGTTTGATCATATATTCATAACATATTTAGAGTAGGATTAGTAGGATTGTGATGTTGAGATATTACAAAAAGTCTAAATAACTAATTTTCAAATGATTAATTAGGAACACAGTTAATTTTTTTCCTCATTTATTTCTCCCAAGTAGTTACAAATAAAAAACATTAGACTAGATAATGTTTCTGACACCATTAGGGATGTCCAACTGAGATGTATTTGCACCCTTCCCCTACTAACATTAGTAATCAAGTAGGTTTATAGTTTTTAAGTTTTGATAAGATAAAAATACCATATTCTATATAAATGAGTTGGGATTTTTGGATAGAGCATGGATGAGGTAACCATACTAATGTCTCAACCCATTTTGGGGATTTTCAGTGTTTCTTTATTTTGGGTTTCTTATGGAACATGACACTAGTATAACATAACATATAAATTGTATTTGGTTAATTGTAATTTATCTTGTTTTGAGAGGTTATTATATAATTTGTGGTTATTGTTATTTATTTATCATTATTACTTAGTTATTGTCTATATTAATTTTTTCTATTATAGTACTTTGGTAAAGAGTGTATCTCCTCACCAAATAAATCCTTAGAACATCATTTCCCATTGGTCTCCTCTGGTGTATAGGGGAAAAGGTCTGAGTTCATGTAGTGCAACCATCTTTGTGAACCCGTATTAGTGGAACATGGGCCAGGACATTACGAAGTGGTGGTAGATTCATTTTTTTGTTTAACTACTATTTTTGGAAAAGGTTTATTGAAGATAATAGTGAGTTTGTATGTGTTAATGAAGTTATGTATGGAAGAAACTGACCCATGGGTGGGGGAAAACCAATGTTCCTTGGATGGGATTGTATTTCTTCATGTTATTTCTCACATTTGACTATTTATTCACCATTTGTGACCCACATATGGTGTGATGTTATTGATTTATGATTCTCTAATCATGACTTTGAATGTAATGAAGTTTTTTTATATATTAATCTTTTTATGAACTCATGGGTTTGCATGCCATGATGGGTTGTGGAAAAATGAAAATGGATTCATATCTCTTTTAGGTAATAAAGAAATGTTCCTAATTTAGGAGTTCCAAATGTAATTGTGAAATATTTTAAAGAAAGTGTTTAAATGGTTCCTAATAAAGATGTTAATGTTTTTTAATGATTTGATGTTGTTAAAACTTTGATTCAAATATAATGATTATGAAGTATGGAAGTTAGGTTATCTATAGTTATGTGTGGCCCCAAGATAAGTATAGTTTATGGTAGTTATGGTTTTGTTGTTATGGTTGTATGGTAGTGTATATATAATAGTTTTATTATTGATAATTATGGACCTCTCCTTGTATAAATGGGAAGTAAAATGTTATGTGTCTTGATGAGTGAATTTATAATTATTGAAAGATGTTAACACGACTATGGTTTCTAGAATGGAATAAAGAAATTATTGATAAAAATGAACCAACTATAGTGGGACATAAACCCCACAGTAGTTATAGGTTATCGGGAAGATGAGAAATTTTATAAGAAAAATAGAAATTTATGTATTTTATCGATAGATATATAGTGTAGGATCTACTGAGTATATTTGATCTAATGGGATAGTTTCATTTGGATCACCATCCAATGTTTTTCAGAGAGGGTGAACCTGAGGCAATATAGTTCATGGATTGAGTTCATCTAGATGTTTCTAAATCATGTGGAGACTCTTCGGGAGAAGAGGGTAATGTTCGAAACATAAAAGATATATGGACCAGTGAAGCACTGGTGGGATATCCATGTTCAGGATGAGTAGTTATATAATATGTCATAGAAGGACTTCCATGAAAAATACATAGGTAATTTCTACCTTGAGACCCTAATGATGGAGGGAGTGGTAGAGTTTATGTGGTTGACCAAGGGGAACATGTCAGTGATAGATTATGTTGGAATCTTTATGGACATTCGATGTTTTACTCTAATATTTGGTAGAGGATGATATAACTATGTAGAACAATCTTTAGGATGCAGTTAGATGTGATATTAAGTCGTATGTGAACATATTTTATTTGAAGAAGTTTTTTGAAGTAGCTAATCCTACTCTGATTATATAGGGAAAACTTAATTAAAATTCTATCAGTAGAATGGTAGCATCGATTGGGAGATTTAGATCTATGTCCTTAGATAATAGGAAGTTATGTTACGACATATTTCTCCAAGGTGGTGGTAGGATGAGTGTCTAGGGGATAGGAGTTACCTCTCAGTGAAGTAGTTAGGTGATTTTTCTATTTGTGTGGAATTAAAATTAACATGAAAGGATGGTTACTTTTAATAAAATTGGAGTGATGATCTTATGGTAGTATGGGAATCAATAGAGGATCAATAGGAACCCTTGGCCAATGGGAGAAATGGTGGACCTATTATGATATAGAAAACTGGCAGAGGATTTACTACCTCTTATCAGTTTGAAAGTTTGATTTTTATTATCTACAGTAATCAGGGTGTGAAAATGAGGAGTTCATAGAAAATAGATTCTATTTTATTAGGGTAGTTTAGTACATGAGACTCAAATAAGATCAAAGGGAAAATGATGGGTCAGCTACATACAGTTCATCCCGCACCCGATGGTGGTAGGGTTAGACCATCTACTTTCCCAAGTATGATTCATGTAGATTCCATGATTTTTAATTATTTATTTTATATACGATCCTCTATTTATTTTATATTTTCATGGCTGTTAAATGGTTTGTATTTGGTGGTAAATACCTTTTGTCTGATCATGTTGATCGACAAGTATTAGGGGGTGCGATCAGAAGACATCTTTCTTTGTAAGGGGTGTTCCCTCGAGGCTGATGAGTGACATTTCTTTTTCAATTTTTATATTCATGAGATGATAGCTTTTGACCTAATACTAGGAATAGAATTGGTGATATTTAATTGAGAACATATTTATTTTCACCATAAGAGTGTAACATTCATGCCTCCTCAGGGTAGAATCTATGTTTTCTATAGTAATTTTGACATATATTCTGGACATGTGGATCATGTTATTCCATGACAAGGTGAGATCACATACCATATTGTGAGACTTGTTCTAGATGATGATTTAGTGGAGCATGATATATTATCTCCAGTGGTGGATTAATTTTTTTATGTTTTTTAGAGGACTTCTTAGGGATACCACTTGAGAGAGAGGTTGAGTTTATGATTGAGTTGATTCCTAGAGGTAAACTAGTTTAAACTCTAATTTATAAAATGGAACTAATAAATAATCAAGAGTTAAAGGCTCAGTTGGAGGAATTAATGGATAATGGGTTTATCTATCTGAGTATGTCACATAAGGGTTCACCAATTTTGCTTACTAATAAGGATGAATGTCCACTGTGGTTGTGTGTTGACAATCAAATGTCGAACCAGATGATGATAAAGAATATGTATCCTCTCTTGAGAATTGATGAAACTTTTGAAAAGATGAGGGGTTCATATGTGTTCTCCATTATTAATGTTAGATTAGGATATCACTAATTGAGGGTTATACCTTCTAATATAGTACAAACTTCAATTAGAATCATGTATAGTTTGTATGAGTTCATCATAATAAAATTGGTGTTGAAGATTTCACCTTCTATTTTTATGGATTTGATGAACCAAATATTTCCCCATATTTGGATTAGTTTGTGGTTGTATTCATAAATTAAATCATAGTATACTACAATAGACATGAATATCAGGCTCAACATATTTACATTTCCTTCACTAATACAGAGAGAATAATCTATATTAAAACCTATTTGAGAGCTATTTCTGGATTGACAAAGTACATTTCTTAGGTCACATATTCTCCAATGAAGGTGTATCGGTGGACACCAATAAAGCTTGAGTATTTGTTTCATGGGAGTATATCTTTAATACGTTAAATATAGAAATCATTTTTTTTCTTAGTATCGTACTACATGAGGTTCATTAAAGTATTTTTCCATATGGTTGTTCTGCTCTCGTTTTGGACCATGATGGTCATCATGTATAAATGGTATGAATAATGAGATAAATATTTCTTGAAATTAAAGGGTTTTATTCCCTAAAATGTTGGTGGCTTGATAATATGGGTGAGAATTTTATGTATTCTACTAGTCATAAGAGCGTAATAGATATTTTTTCCATTTTTATTTTAATTTCCAATAGTGGATGTTGGGTGGATTATTTGAAATCATTTTCCATTGACAAAGCTTACATACCCGTAAAGGGAAAGTGTGTTGCTGATTCATTGATACCAAAGACCCAAAATTACGAAATTTAGGTGTCTAGTTATGAGTGAATAATAATATATTTTTTTACTGAGATGCATATATGTGTTCAGGATGTGCGAAAATGGATAGAACACATGTATTTATTTGTTGAGACAACACATTTGAGAAGGATTATGAAGAGGTTGTATGAGGATCTAGAGAACCTAATGTTGACAGAAATCCTTGAATGTGGGTATTTAACTCCCGATCGAACCCTTTATCATGATGATATTATTTACTTTTTCAACCATGTTGTGGTGCCTAATTGTATCTGGGAAGAATAGATGTAAGAGTTTCATGCTTCTCTGTGGGTTTTACATCTATGTTTAAAAATGTTGTATCAATATATTCATAGACAGTATAGGTAGATTGGAATGAAAAAGGAGATAATAAGTTCCATTAAATTATGATACACTTGTTAGTAGGTGAAGTCTAAGCATCTGTGTGATAGTGAACTTTTTCATCCACTTACCATTATATAATGGAGGCTGGATGATATTACTATTGTCTCTTTAGTGTGTCCTATGAGGAGTCCTCAAAAGAGTGACGTAATATGCGTAATTGTGTATTGGTTATAAAAAGACACACATTTCATATTGATTCAGGGGAATATCATTATTGACCAGCTCATTGGATTGTATGTCTAGGAAATAGTACATTTACACCATGTACTATAATATATGGTTTTAGATCATGATCTACTTATTAATTTTCTCATATTTAATCGGCTTAAAAAAGAACATGAAGCTTAGGTGATTATTATTACATCTTCTAACCCATAGATAGATGTGAAATTTATAACATATTATCCATGTACTAGAGGACTTGTTGAGGGAATGTGTCCTATATTTTTGTTGGAATTTGGAGAAATATTTAGTGACTGTTGTGTTAACCTACAACAATAGCTATAAGAAAACAATGCATATGTATTCATATGAGGTTCTCTTTGGTATGACATTTAGATATCTATTGTGTTTGATTAAAATAAGAGAATCAATGTTGTCGGGACCATGCATTATATAGGAGACATTGGAGTAAGTCCCGTTGATACTGGATGTGTAATGATATGATATAGAGTAAACATAAGTCATAGACAGATTAAAATCATCAACAAATTGAGTTAGTAGTTGTTGACCATGCATTTCTTTGTGTGTCACTAAGATTGGGACGTCATTAGATTCTGAAATAGGGAATGTTCACACCTAGAAATGTGGGGCTAGTTGAGATTTTTGTGAGGATTAAACCGGTGGTGTACCTATAATAACACTTATAAAAATTGATTTTATTTGATATTAAAAATATAAAATATTAAACTATTATTTTTTAAAATAAATATTTTATCATTTTTTCCTACTGATATTTTATATAATTACACTAATTATACATATATTTATAAAATATTTAAAACAAATAATGAACACAATAAATCATAACATATACATTGCACACTACATTTTTACACACATATTTTCATATATTCAAAAATATAGTTCTAGTCTATCACAAAATTGGAAATCATGACTTTCCAAACATCCCATCAAATCCAACCAACTCCACTGGACAGCCACATTCAATCATTTTTATCAACAACATCACATATTCCAACTAATAGAAAACACAATATCATCATATAATGAGTAAAAAAAAAACAATCAAATATATGGACTAAAAAAATACTAACAGGTATCAAAATATTGGATATTTAAATATTTACATATATAACTGAGATCAAATCATGTATTAATTATTAAAATACATCATGGTATATCGCTTATTTTATATTTGAAGGGATCTCCATGATATTGATAAATCATTATATCATATCTAAGTGGGCTTTAATGAAATGACATGTTAATCAACAAGAATGATAGAACCTCATTTAGAATCCTTAAATCTAAAAACACCACAAGGGGATATCATGTTTGTTGTTTTTTATTTTTTATAATAATTTTGGTATATTTTTTCAGACTAGAATAAGCATTCTCATCCCAACAATCTAGAAATGCTAATTTATAAACAATATCAATTATATCCAATGGATAAAATTTATATGTGGGAAAAAAAATTAAGATCATTTCAATTCAATGAAAAATTAACTTTAAAAAAGAAACTTAATTTTAAATATGAAATTATTATAAAATAGTAGTTAGATAAAACCAAGCAGTGAAAATAGTACTAGAAATTATTTTATGAAAATTAGTTAGAACCCGTTCTCATATGTGTAATTGACTTAGTTGAATCTAGTGGAACTATCATTTGTGTAATTCTCTTACATGAATCCATGGTAATTACCAAATGTGGTATTTTGATAGAGATGCATGGAGATATATGGGAATCTGTAGGAGGGTAGAAAAGATATTTCATGGTGGGATGTAGGAGGAATATGTTGGGTGATCTTGGGTGTAATATTCTATAGATAATAGGTGAAATAGGTTATGAGGAACATGTTGTTATACGGGGATGTTATAAATATATAGGGATAAAGAGAGTGTGGGGGGATATTTATCTAGTTTTATGGGCAGTCATGAGGCTTAGAAAATGGTGTTGAGTGCCTCTCGAGGGGAGTAACTTTTTCATCCTACTTATTATTAAATTATTCTTCCTCCCAAAATTATTTTCTTATCATTTTCACTAATCCTAAGAATTTGTACCTCTATTATTCAATGAAATTGTTCTAGCATGTCATATTAAATTATTTTTAGATAAGGGAGGAGGAATAAACTATTGTTACTGTGAAGGGGAACATTATCAGTTTTTATACACTACTAGATCTAAGTATTTTAAAATCTCATGGGGGAGTTGAGAATTGTATGGAATCTTTCATAGTGGGAAAGAGTTGTGTACTGTTTCAAGAATAGTGAATCTATAAATTCACTCATAGTTAAATTTTTTTTTCTCAAATGCATAAAAAAATAACGAATGATGGAAATGGTTGTATGTTTGGAAAATGTGTAATAATGCATAGAGAGATACACACAAAGACACTATAAATTCGTGTCATTGAGGGATCATGTGTGAAAGGATTAAAGAGAATTATAAAATTATATTTCTAAACTCTTGTAGTATATGGATGAGAAATAATAGCATGATGATTTACACCCTAATTAAATGGTGAAATTACTTTTTCCACACATTGTGGAGTTTTCCAATTAGTGTATATCTGCCAAATGGGTGAACCATTCTGTGTTTAAGGAGAGTATTTTAACATTATAGGTGTAATATCTTCATCTCTTGGAAAAGAAATTCATTTAGAATTCACCTATAATGTCATCCTGAATATTTTTGGAGGCCCCACATCTTCTGATGAATGTGTTACATAAGGTCCAAACTACATAGTCTGATAATATAGGAGTGACGCCAAATATACCATCCCCGTACATGCTTAGTAATTGAATATGTGAGCCAATCCTTCCCCACATAATGTAAACATGTTAAACCACAAGGGACGCAATATGAGAATGTGTAGAAAATTTGTTTATACGTCCTCTAATTTCCAACACAATGATTAAGAATGATCCCTCCATGGGTTTTCAAACTGGTTGAAGAAGATAGTCTAGTTCATTAAATAATTGTTATCACTACTAATGGATTGTATGTAATATTTTTCTCCCCTTTAATATATTAATGAATAATTTTTTTGTCATGGGATATTTCATGTAGTTAATCCTCCAAGGGATGTACTATCAGGGGTTGCTAAAGATGAGAGAGAGGCAATAGTATGGTCATTGAAGCAACCAGTTTTCCATGGATTTATGGATTAGAAACAATATCAGTACGAAATATGTATAGAAAGGATGAAGTATCTTCAATCATTATGGGGTTGTTTTAGTTGATCATTCCTTAGGAATGAGTGATCATTTTGTTTATGTACCATGATCTAGCACTAAGAAAACATCAACACTTTATTTCATCACAATGTAGATATATTACATCTCAGGAACACCTATGACTATAAATGATAGCACATGTGAAGTTAATAAGTTATTATATTTCAATAAATTACTTCCTAGATATAAGTAAAAGGAATTTATATTTCCTACAAATTCTTGAATCAATTTTATTTTAGTTCATACAGACACATGTTTTGTCAAAAGCAGCCAAATGAATTAGTACATTCTAGATAAAAAAATTGAATCTGGTCAGATATATCCAATGTAATTTTTTTTAAAAATTGAATAATTTATATTGTTAATATTTCCTAAATAATTTATTTTATTATGTGAGTGATTCTTAGTGAATTACTTGTGTTTTAGGTTCAACATAAAGGTAAACAATGACAAAATACAGAAATACTCTTTTATTGCAGTTGAGTTTTTCATCGGAGAGGTGTAATTTGTAGATTT
This sequence comes from Viscum album, assembly GCA_963277665.1. Classification (NCBI taxonomy): domain Eukaryota; kingdom Viridiplantae; phylum Streptophyta; class Magnoliopsida; order Santalales; family Viscaceae; genus Viscum; species Viscum album. Next base: position 36,941 of record CAUJRU010001333.1, on the reverse strand, counting down.
CTGGGAAAATTTGGTGGATTCCCATAAAATATTTGGATTGATGTTGGTGAAATTTTAGAAGATAGACCACCAAATTTGTTTGTCTTAGATGCATAAACTACCAATGTTGGAAATATCCAATCAACTTAGCCACCTAATATTAGGCTAAAGATTGGAGGCATCATCATGGGATATGTGAACTAGGTAGGTCTTTGAGACTGACTTGGTGTGAGCACTGCACTTGATGGTATGTTAACGAGACATTTATCTCCCGATAATTTTTTCCACCTTGATGAAAAAGTGGATTTTTATGGGGTGGAATTTATAAATATGTTTGCAGATATATTATAATCTATAGGAGAGAAAACTTGGAATTTCATGGGGGACTAGGGGTACGTTAGGGATCCTAAGGTCATATTCTGGGGATCCTTTGTGGTTATTTTTGGGATCTTTAGAGGAATATGTTTGGGTCCGTATAGGTTTTTAGAAGGGGATTTTATAAATATGGAGGTCTAGAGAGAGTGTGGGATATAGATTTATCTTGCTAGTTGCGCTACCATGAGGGTTGGGCAAGGGTGTAGTGCGCCTCTCGATGGAAGCTACGACTCCATCCTACTTCCATTAATATTCTTCGAATCTTTATTTATCCTCATTTTAATCTATATATAATATTTTCTTATCTCTATTCTTTTATAATTTTCATATACATGTATTTTTTTCAGACGGAAAATTTTATTTTCGGTTTCCTTTTGATTATGTTCTTAAGGATTATTAATTCTCATCCATTCATTTATTTTATTTTTGTTGGACAGTTATGATATCTTAATCTCATAAATCATTATTTATACCCCTTATTCCCATAGTTAGAAGAACAATATTGAAATAACATTTTTTTAATACCGGTTCCATAACTTATTCTAAGAGAGATAGAGAGAGATTTTAATAGTGGAAGATATCAAAGAGAAATGGTTGTTGTCATTCCCTTCTAGATGCCCTATCACCCTCACTATTGATATTTGGATCTATCCCCAGTATTATGTTTTTATGGATACTTGTCATTCTCGATTGTGAGGTGCCTTACTATTATTTCCTCTTCAGTATCACAGTGAAGAAACAAGTATCTCAAGTGTTGATATCATTTGGAAAATTGGATTGTTTTGTGATTCTTCATTTTACATGTTCTTGGGGTGTTTTTATCTTTACACATTATTTCTTCTTTCTAAATATTTTTAGATGATCACTTATATTTCTTGTAACCCTTTTTGAGTGTTTTAATAAATCCACATATAGGGTGTATTTTTTCATGTAACAGGACAAAACTTTTACTAAACCATGTTAATTCCATTTTTTCATTTACTCTTTTATTACTTTTTCACATATCATTGTGGATTTTTTTTGTTCATCGATTTTCAATCTCATTATTGGAATGATGTTTTGATTTTTTGTGTCATATGTGGTATTTTTATGGTCATAACCATATAAATTTTCCCTAAAAATTTGGTATCAGAGTCTCACACATACGATTATGTCTTCCTTTAAAGACTTAAATTTATAAATTCAATGGTAATGATATTAATTTATGGTGACTAGTGATACAAACCCTCTTTGTTTTAAATGGATCCAATATTCCCTTTATGAACCCAATAAACCTTATATTAGGGATTTGGTTGATGGAATGACTTTGATGACCAACTCATATGAACCTGATGAAATTTTGATGAAAGCTGATAACTCTTTCAAATTGTACATGGATGAAAAATACTTATGGGAGGTTTCTTATAAAACATATAGAGATGGTATTAGGTCCAAATTTTAGAAACATTATATGAAAACCTCATTAATTTTTCTTCTATATAATAAAAATAAATTATAAAACATTGAGATGCATCTTAGAAGTCCCGTCCATGAAAATCTTAAGCACTTTCATAATATATTATTCAACTTAGTTAATATTGAAGATGTAATTGAATATGAGTACCAATACGTTATTATTTTTATATTTTTTGGATATTTAATATGATCACATTATATATGTTTTTTATGGTAGAGAATTATTTACAATATAGTAAGTCAAATCCACCATTAGTTGTTATTATTTGTGTGGAAAGGATAAGGTTAAAACCATGTTCGAGGGCTTGAGTATTACAGGATGATCAAAATTTTGAGGGAAGGAGAAATATAAGAAAAAAAATATAGAAATAACAACATCGATTAAATGGAATCACAGTCAAAATAAAAACCATTAGAGGATAGCAGATATCACTGCGTGAAACCTAGGCATGTTCAGCCAAAATTCGATGATTTCACATCTAGAAAACCATCTAAAGAATATTAAGCTATGTCCTTTTTTCCAACAATGACTATGATAATTTCGAGGTGTTATGTGCACTTGAGGATATTACACATGTTTAGTGGGTCCTAGACTCAATTTGTAATATTCATATTTTCCTTGATAGGAAATACATTTCTGACATGGCCATGAGAGTTAAAGGTGATGTTGTTCTAGGAAACAACAATAGGTGTTGTGTCATGGGTAAAGGATCAGTTATGATAAAAATCTCATAATAAATTATTTGTACATTATTATATGTGATATTGGATCAATATTTTCACAGGAATATTATCTTGTTGGGTGTCTTCAACCAGAGTGGTTTTATGTTCAAATCTTGAGTTATGTTCCCTAAAAATATTCAAGGGAGATTATAAAGTCTTGAGGGGTTCTCAAGTGAATGGGATATATGTTATTAATGGAAGAACTATACATGTAAAGTGTTATAGGATAAGAATAATTAAATAAACAAAGATAATAAATGAATGACGCACTAGAATATGGGAAATTTTATTTTTGGGGACCAATTGGGATTACCTCCTAGGACATAGGCTCATATTTTATCTCTTTTAATAATGGATTCTATAAGAAAATATTGATTTATATTTTGTGAAATAAATATGATGTCTCTCAATGGTTTAAATCATTGAAATATGTTGTAAAAAATTAATCTGAGAATAAATTAATGGCATTACAGACTAATAATGGTCTTGAATACCTATCTACTAATTTCATAATGTTTTGCAAGGACACGGTAACTCTCAGGCATCGAAAAGTTAGTCTTTTTCCCTAGAATAATGGTCTATATGAGCTTATGAATCAAAATATTATTGGGAATGTTTGTATTGATATTAAATGCATGGTCTTTCCCAAGTCCTTTTAGACTGAGGCTGATACTAAGATAGTTTACTTGATAAAAAATTGTCCCTAATCATTAATGGGTTTTAAGACTCTTGAAAAATTATAGAGATAGTAGCCATCATCATATATATATCATAGAGTATTTGTATACAATAACAATACTCATTTCTATAATGATAAGTTTGATCATAGGGAATAAAAATTAGTTTCCTACGACTATCCTTGGCGGTTGATTGGCTATAAGCTTTGGGTAGCTAAACCTCATTGTCAAAATTGTGTTCTTAGCTATAATGTAGGTTTTCATGTGTATTTTCTTCCTAATGTCTACCCACCTCTATTAATAATGGTTATCCTTTAAAAAAAATGGATATTGTGGTTGATCCTCCCAGTTTTAGAGGGAATCCTTTTGAGATTTCACTTCT
>CAUJRU010001333.1:0-33150 GCA_963277665.1 Viscum album | reverse complement strand
GATACAAGCAATATTGTAACATCCCAGGTAATTAAAGAATAAATAATTTTCATATTTATTAATATTTATGAATTAAATATTAATTTTACTTAAAAGTGGTTTCTACGTTCGATAGCATACTCAATACGCAACGATGAGTTTCTTTGAAAACTTACGTTGCACACAAGTAATAAAATAATATTATTTTAAATGTTAGTTAACAAGTAGTAGTTTTACTGGCGGGAATGGATAGAAATAACTATAATATGATTATATATGTTTTTAAATGTTTTTACATTTACCCAATAAAGGATAAAGGCTTAAAATACGGAAAGAATTCAATTTTAGGCATTTATACACTAATTTTCACTAAGAGTTCACTTATCACCTTTTGACGGAGAATCGTCATTAAGTATAGTTTTGATCAATCTTATAAATTATATTGGGCCAAAAATAACTCTTCTTTAGAATCGGGACATCAAAATTTACTTTGTGTAAATTTATGGTATCTTTCCGATAAAGTTCATTTTTTTAATGAATAGTGTAAAATGTTGTATTTTAATTCAAAACCATTTTTTAATATAATTTATTTATATGATTAGATTATATTTTGAATTGGTTTTAAAGTGAAATTAGAAAATATTTTTACAATTAAATCCAATAGTGGTCATTGTAATTAATTTCACGTTGAAATCGAACTTAAACTAGTGTCATTCTTTTGATACTTATTGCTCCATAAAAACACGCTATTTGCTCTGACAGCGGGAATTAATTATTAAATTAATTAATGTGACTTATATGTTTTTAATTTTCTAAAATAGAATTCATTTTTGAATTCTTAATATCAAATATAGCTTAGGGTGAATTTTTGGTTATTTTCTGAAAAACGCCAATTTTTGATGAATAGTGAAACCACTAAGTGGTAATCAAGCAAACTGATTTTTCAGTTAAATGAAAGTTTACCACTTATGTGTATTGAATTTTGAAAATCTGACATACATGGTTGTCATTAATATGTAAAATGTGTTTCAATGGGATGAAAATAATTTTTTGGTGAATAATAACTTTTTTTCATTAATCGCGATTAGAGGTAATTAGTGTAATTTAAGGTAAAAATGATATTATAAAAATGTGAAAACACCATGACACTTGTCCTACCCCTATTGGATGAGTCATGGCCGACCAAGACAACCCATGAGTCTATTTAGGGGACCCTATGGAGCCTCTTGGGTGAGATAATGACTTTAATGCCTTTTTTTAAATAAAAGTAAAAATGACACAAACATAATATGTTTTAAGAAAAAAAAACATTACATGGGGTTATTAAGATCAGATTTTTGATTATAAATATTCATTGGAAATATAAAAAGATTTCATACATCATAGTATTTTTTCTATAATTTTTAGACTTTAAATAAATTAAATTATTTATGACATCATTATGATGCAGCGATGACTTCATTATTTAACGATTTAAATAAAATGGAATGATAATGTAATATCTAAAACATAAACATGTCCAAAACCTATTGGATGGAAATATTTATAAGCCTTATCATCTTATCTTCGAAATATATCAATGTGGGACCTTAGAAATTCGAAACACTTTTTAAAATAAAATAATAGTTTCATGATTTCCAAAAGTTCCCCTCCTCTCCTCTTATAAAAGGCCCCCACCTCTACCTCATTTCACAGACTCCTCAAGCCTTTGGCTCGGCCATCCCCTGCCCATTTACTCTCTCCACATCCCTCTCCTAATCCTAGAGGATTCCCTTTGGGAATAATTCTTTCAAAGGAAGCCTTTAGGCTCAAATCAAAAGGAGTTACACTTTTAAAGGTAATTCATTCTCTTTTGTTCATTTGTTTTATTTTGCTTCTCCAACCACCTAACTCTTTTTATTTACTTATTTTTTAACAACAACATTATCTTCAATATATTAGGATGTTGTTATAAGATTTATTCGAGCTACACTCTCACACAACTACATCAAATGGTTAAACAACATATGGTTTCCGTGGATGGCGAAATTCTGCCTCCCGAAACGATGATTGTTCAATACCCTTTTAACACCTTCAAAGGTGGCCGTTATGATGTCACTATTTTTATATATGATATATAATATTTTTATTCTTTCCTTAAGCTTATGTATTTTTCATTTAGGGCATACCATTATTTTTTCCATTATGGGTAAACACGATATCTTCATTTTAGGAAGTGCGGACTACCGCCCCCTGAAAATGATTTGATTCATTAATACCATATTTGGGATGTGTAAAGGATAAAGTTAATGATATTATATATGTCATTATACTTGAATTATAATATAATCTTATATCATTATGATTCCATTCTATAAAATACGAAATATAAATGAAAGTAGCGTTCATGCGTACGTACGGCTTACCGTCTCCATGAACGGTGCATTTCATTTCTTACCTCTAAATGATTATGTAATATTAAAAATACATGTATACGCTGGATATATTTGATATATATGATATCTAAATCAGGAATTTCATTCTGGATATAAAGAACCTTTGACCACACGAACAACATGTAATTGTAAGAAGTCCACTTTCGACTTAAAAACCAAATATTGAAAAAACAAACATCATTAACTTAAATGGTTACATAATGTTTATAACATGGAAATAAGTGATATAAAAGGAATAATGAACTTTAAAAAGGTTCTTAATCAAGTATAAATTAACTCAAGTTTATTATTCAGGACTTTAAAGAATGATTGAGTCAAGTAGGACCTGAGGTAAGGGACTTCGTCTCAATCTCCTTTCATTGGGGAATATTTCGTTTTATACACAACATTATTTTATATGGTGTATAAACCCCTTTGACTTTTACTTTTATACAAAAGGAATCTTTTTCTACGAAGTGTTTTACTAAATGACAAAAAAGATTTTTTTTAACGTACGCGGTGACAACGACCTTTTCCACCGCCGCGAGTATTATTTGGTCTTTGGATTCCTCAACAAGCTGTAATGTTTTTAAAATAAAATAAATACCATATACTCTTTTATGTATTTTGTTATTGAAAATGGTTTTGATAAAGGATTCTATTATGTCAATATATTTATGATATATTGTGATTGAAATGTGGAAATTTTATCATTCCTTTATATTGGTTTTATGTTTTATGATTTTATATTAGTACTTGGACATTTTAACGGGTGGTTACGTTATAAACCATATGACGGGTGGTGCCGTGAATACTAGGACGGGTGGTTACACTATAACCTCCAATGCATTGGGTATGGAAGTCGGCCTTATGGCTATTCCATTAAGTATGTAAGGAAATTGGCCGAATGGCTATTCCATTAAGTGATATGTGTGGACGTCGACCGTATGGTTATTCCACATAAGTATGTTTATGTCCCAAGTTACCTTTATATATGTTATGTGTTCTTTTTATGGGTTTTATGTAATCCTTTGGTTACAAAAAGGTAAGTAACGATAATTTATTCAGTGAAGAGTTTTTACTACATCATGAAGGTGAAGTTATTACTTTGATAGAGTATACATGGTTTACTTGATGTTTGAAAAACTAACAGTTTTCATTTTTTTTGTGTATCCCTTACTGAGCTTTTTATGCTCACCCCAAGTTTTTTTGAAATGTTTTTCACAGGAATTAATGTGGAATAAGGTCAAGGATGGGATCAATGGAATGTCATGCTATATAAAACATGGAACTAGACATGTTTCTTTTTAAGAGTTTTTTTTATTATGGAAACTTAGTAGAAGTGTCTACTTTGTAATCTTTTGAGATGTAATAGTTATGTTCTAATTCTCTAAAACTCTAAACCTGAAAAGATCCTCAATGTGAATTATTCATTTAATTCATTATTAAGTAAGGATTATGGACGGGGCCTTATAGTTGGTATCAAAGGTCGGTTTAGACAAATTTAGGAGTTAAAAAAGTGTTAAATTATAATATGATTGAAATGATATAGCATTTACTGATTACCATGTTGCTTCTCCTATGATATTTCTGTGTTCAGAATGGTTTTCCGTAGAGGAAACAAAGCAATTACGTTGGGACGACATCAAGAGGAAGACAACCTTCCAAATCAGCAACTTGAGTGGTCGGAATCGGAACTGAACTGTTTGTTGCAGTGATGGCACAGTTGACTCAGGCTATAAATGGTGGTGGTATCCATGCACGAGATCAGCCTGATCAACCGTAGAGGAACATGTCAGTGGTGGAACATTTCATGAGGCAACATCCCCCATCATTCAGAGGATCATCTGACCCTGTGTAAGCTGAAGGGTGGATTAAAGCACTGGAGAAGATTTTTGATGTCATGGGGTGTTCAGAACATCAAAAGGTCAGTCTTGCTGTTTACCGTTTTGAAGGTGAAGCTGATCAGTGGTGGTCGATGGTGAAAAATTTCAGGGATAGTGATGAGATTGAGGATCTTCACTGGGACGAATTCAAAGGTATGTTTCTTGAGAAATATTTTCCTAAGGTGGTTCGTCTTAGGATGGAAAAACTGTTCCTAGAATTGAGGTAGGAGGATGATTCAGTGGCTGCTTATGAAGCAAAGTTCACTCGATTGGCAAGGTATTCTCCAAACTTCATACGAGATCTTGATAGTAAAATAAACCATTTTTACTCAGGGTTAAAGCCAATGTATCGGAGGTATTTAGCATCTCGTGAGTTCAAATGTTATGAAAAACTTGTTCGATGTGCGGAGAAGGTGGAAATGGAGTTTTCCGATGATCAGGTGTTCTATGAAAAAGAACAGAATAAGAGGTCTAGTTGGCAGGCAAAGGGGAAGAATTTATCAAAGAAGCAAGGAGGTAAGAAAACCAAATATCCATCCTATGAGAAGTGTGGTAAAATTCATCCTGGAGAATGTTTAACCAATTCTGGTAAGTGCTTTCGGTGTGGTAAGTCTGGTCATATTGCTCGTAACTGTAAGGAAGATGATCAAGAAGGAAATGAAAAGCCAATGGTAAGATGTTTTAAGTGTAATGAAATGGGTCATTATGCAAAAGAGTGTCCAATGAAGAACTCAACTGGGGGAATGAAGCCATACTACAAGCAGAAAGGGGTGGTGAAATCCTTTGCAACAACTTCAACAGATGTTGGGCCATCGAATGAAGTGGTATCAGGTACACTGTTTGTTTGTTCAGATTATGCCAATGTGTTGTTTGATTCAGGTTCTACACACTCTTTCATTTCTGAGAAGTTTTCTAGTAATTTGGAAATTCCATATCAAGATATGAATCCTAAAATTATGGTAAAAACACCCGAAGGGAACTTTGAGACAAAAAGGAATTATAAGAACCTTCCTATCCTTGGGTGTGGAAAGAATCTACCAGCAAACCTTATTGTTTTGCCTCTAGTAGAGTTTGATGTTATTTTGGGCATGGATTGGCTTTCTGTTTATCATGCTAAGATTGAATGAAGACCTAAAATGGTTTCTTTTCAGAAAGATTTTCAGTTTGTTTACAAAAATGAACCCTTGATTTTGATAACATATCAGGAAGTTGAGAAACTAGTAAAAGATGGGAATGAATGTTACCTTGCACATATTGTTGAAAATAAAGGAACTGTTCAGATTAATGATGTGCCAGTGGTAAATGAGTATCTTGATGTTTTTCCTGATGAGTTGCCTGTTATTATTCATGATCGGAAAGTGGAATTTATTGTTGACTTAGTTCCTGATTCTAAGACAATTTCAAAACCCCCATATCGAATGGCTCAAGTTGAACTTTTAGAGTTAAAGAAACAGTTGCAGGAGTTATTAGATAAAGGTTTCATTCGACCTAGCACATCACCTTGGGGTGCTCCTATCTTGTTTGTTAAAAAGAAAGATGGAACAATGAGACATTCCATTGATAATAGAGCCTTGAATAATATTACTGTTAAGAACAAGTATCCTTTTCCTCATATCGATGATTTGTTTGATCAGCTCCAGGGAGCTCAGTATTTTTCGATGATTGACTTGAGGTCGGGGTACCATCAGTTGAAAGTAAAAGAAGGAGACGTTCCGAAGACAGCGTTCCGTACTAGATATGGCCATTATGAATTTGTAGTTATGCCTTTTGGGTTAACCAATGTACCTTCTGTATTCATGGACCTTATGAATAGAATTTTCCATGAGTTCTTTGATAAGTTTGTGGTTGTTTTCATCGATGATATTTTGGTGTTTTCTAAAAGTAAATAGGAGAATGAAAGTCATTTAAGTGTTATCTTGAAAACCTTAAAAGAAAAGAAACTATATGGAAAATTCAGCAAGTGTGAGTTTTGGTTACAACAAATTTCTTTCCTAGGTCACATTATTTCAAACGATGGCATAAATTTTGATCCTACTAAAACAAAAGTTCATGAAGAATGGCCAAGACCCACAAATGTAACCGAGATCCATAGTTTTCTTGGTTTGGAAGGTTACTACCGAAGGTTTGTTGAAAAATTGTCACGGTTATCTAGTCCAATGACTAAGCTAACTCGTAAGGGTGTTAATTTCATCTGGACAAAAGAATGTGATGATTGTTTTCAGGAGTTGAAGAGAAGATTGGTGAATGCTCCAGTTTTGGAACTTCCTTCCAGGAATGGAGAGTTTGTTATATACAATGATGCTTCGTTGAAGGGACTTGGCTGTGTCCTTATGCAGAATGATCAGGTAATTGCTTATGCTTCACGACAGTTGAAAACTCATGAGGTAAATTACCCAACACATGATTTGGAATTAGATGCTGTTGTCTTTGCTTTAAAAATTTGGAGGCATCATTTGTATGGAGTAAAGTGTGAAATATATACCAATCACAAAAGTTTAAAGTATATATTCACTCAAAAAGAATTGAACATTAGACAGAGGAGATGGCTGAATTAATCAGGTATTATGATTGTACAATTCATTACCATCTGGGAAAATCAAATAAAGTGGATGATTCTTTGAGTCGAAAAAGTAATGCTTCATTAGAAATGTTGCGTTAGGAACATGATCCTTTGGTTAAGGATTTTATGAAATTTGACATAGAATTTGTTGGTACGGGAAGTTCATCTGTTTTGTTTCAGGTATTAGTGAAATCTTCTCTATCAGATAGAATCAAGGAAACACAGAAGCAAGACAGTGAGTTGCAGAAAAAGGTAGAGCTAGTTCCGAAAGGTATGTTGCCTGAATTCAACATTGATAATGATTGTGTTTTGAGATTTGGGAAGAGATTTGGTGTACCTTGTGATTCACAATTGAAGAATGAGTTGTTATATGAAGGTCATATTTCACCGTTTTCAGTTCATACTGGCAGAACTAAGATGTATAGAGATCTGCAAGAGTATTACTGGAGGGATGGAATGAAAAGAGATATTTCTGATTTTACTGTGAAGTGTTTGACATGTCAACAGGTTAAAGAAGAGCGGCAGTTACCAAAAGGGATGCTTTAGCCTTTACCAGTGACAGAGTGGAAATGGAAGAATATATTCATGGACTTTGTTGTGGGATTACCGAGGACATCTCAAGGTAATAATGCAATATGGGTTATTATTGATCGCTTGACCAAGTCTGCTCATTTCCTTGCTATACGAGATAATTTTTCCCTAGATCAATTTTCCCGTTTGTATCTTAAAGAGGTAGTCAGGTTACATGGATTTCCCCTCTCCATTGTATCTGATCGTGATCCCAGGTTCACATCTAACTTATGGAAAGGCCTTCAAAAGTCGTTGGGTACTGAATTAAATTTTAGTACAGCTTTTCATCCTCAATCAGATGGGCAGTCAGAACGAACAATTCAGACCTTGGAGGATATGCTACGAGCTTGTTTGATGGATTATCAGGGAAGTTGGGACCAACATCTTTCTTTGGTTGAGTTTTCTTATAATAACAGATTTCATTCCAGTATACAGATGGAACCATTTGAGGCATTATATGGTAAGCGGTGTCGATCTCCAGCATTTTGGGATGAAGTGGGATGAAAGGAAGCTGATGGGACCAGAATTGGTAGAAGAGATGGCAGAAAAAGTTCAGTTGATTCAAAAGAACATGAGAACAGCTCAGAGTAGGCAGAAGAGTTATGCGGATAACCAGAGGAAGGATCTATCTTTCGAGGTAGGTGATCATGTTTTTCTCAATGTTTCTCCTTGAAAAAGTGTGATGAGATTTGTTAAGAAAGGAAAGCTGAGTCCAAGGTTTATTGGACCATATGAAATTCTGGAGAAAGTTGGATCAGTTGCTTACCGAGTGGCTTTACCTCCGAGTTTATCTTAGGTACACAATGTTATTCATGTTTCAATGTTGAGGAAGTATATGCCAGATCCATCTCATGTTTTGAATCCAGAGGTAGTTTAGCAGGAGGAGAACCTATCTTATGAAGAACAACCAGTCCAGATTCTTGACCACAGGGAGCAGGTGTTACGGAATAAGGTGATTCATCAGGTAAAGGTTTTGTGAAAAAACCATGTGATTGAAGAGGCAACGTGGGAATCTGAAAATGCTATGAGGGATAAATACCCCCACTTATTTTGATAAGTGAATAAAATTGCGAGGACGCAATTCCCAAAAGGGGGGAAGGATGTAACATCACAGTTAATTAAATAATAAATAATTTTCATATTTATTAATATTTATGAATTAAATATTAATTTTAATTAAAATTGGTTTCTACATTCGATAGCGTAATCGATACGCAACGATGAGTTTCTTTGAAAACTTACGTTGCACACAAGTAATAAAATAATATTATTTTAAATGTTAGTTAACAAGTAGCCATTGTACTGGCGGGAATGGATAGAAATAACTAAAATATGATTATATATGTTTTTAAATGTTTTTACATTTACCCAATAAAGGATAAAGGCTTAAAATACAGAAAGAATTCAATTTTAGGCATTTATACCCTAATTTTCACTAAGGGTTCACTTATCACCTTTTGACGGTGAACCGTCATTAAATATAGTTTTGATCAATCTTATAAATTATATTGGACCAAAAATAACTCTTCTTTAGAATCGGGACATCAAAGTTTACTTTTTGTAAATTTATGGTATCTTTCCGATAAAGTTCATTTTTTTAATGAATAGTGTAAAATGTTGTATTTTAATTCAAAACCTCTTTTTAATCTAATTTATTTATATGATTAGATTATCTTTTAGAATTTGTTTTAAAGTGAAATTAGAAAATATTTTTACCATTAAATCCAATAGTGGTCGTTGGAATTAATTTCACTTTGAAATCGGACTTAAACTAGTTTCAATCTTTTGATACTTATTGCTTCATAAAAACACGTTATTTGCTCTGACAGCGGGAATTAATTATTAAATTAATTAATGTGACTTATATGTTTTTAATTTTATAAAATAGACTTCATTTTTGAATTCGTAATATCAAATATAGCTTAGGGTGAATTTTTGGTAATTTTCTGAAAAACTCCAATTTTTGATGAATAGTGAAACCACTAAGTGGTAATCAAGAAAACTGATTTTTCAGTTAAATGAAATTTTACCACTGATGTGTATTGAATTTTTAAAATCCGACATACATATTTGTCATTAGTATGTAAAATGTTGTTCAATGGGATGAAAATAATTTTTTGGTGAATAGTAACGTTTTTTCATTAATCGTGATTAGAGGTAATTAGTGTAATTGAAGATAAAAATGATATTATAAAAATGTGAAAACACCATGACACTTGTCCTACCCCTATTTGATGAGTCATGGCCGACCATGAAAACCCATGGGTCGATTTAGGGGACCCTATGGACCCTCTTGGGTGAGATAATGACTTTAATGCCTTTTTTTAAATAAAATTAAAAATGACACAAACATAATATGTTTTACGAAAAAAAATTTACATGGGGTTATAAAGAACAGATTTTTGATTATAAATATTCATTGTAAATCTAAAAATATTTCCTACATCATAGTAGTTTTTATATAATTTTTAGACTTTAAATAAATTAAATTATTTATGACATCATTATGATGCAGTGATTACTTCATTATTTAACGATTTAAATAAAATGGAAAGATAATATAATATCTAAAACCTACACATGACCAAAACCTATTGTATGGGAATATTTCTAAGCCTTATCATCTTATCTTCGAAATATATCAATGTGGGACCTTAGAAATTCGAAACACTTTTGAAAATAAAATAATAGTTTCATGATTTCCAAAAGTGCCCCTCCTCTCCTCTTATAAAAGGCCCCCACCTCTACCTCATTTCACACACTCCTCAAGCCTTTGTCTCGTCTATCCCCTGCCCATTTACTCTCTCCACATTCATCTCCTCATCCTAGAGGATTCCCTTTGGGCAGAATCCTTTCAAAGGAAGTCTTTAGGCTCAAATCAAAAGGAGTTACACTTTTAAAGGTAATTCATTCTATCTTGTTCATTTGTTTTATTTTTCTTCTCCAACCCCAAAAACTCTTTTTATTTACATCTTTTGTAACAGCACCAGTATCTTCAATATACTATTATGTTGTTATAATATTTATTCGAGCTACACCCTCACACAACAACATCAAATGGTTAAACAACATACGGTTTCTGTGGATGGCGAAATTCTGCCTCCGAAACGATGATTGTTCAATACCCTTTTAACACCTTCAAAGGTGGCCATTATGATGTCACTATTTTTATATATGATATATAATATGTTTATTCTTTCCTTAAGCATATGTATTTTTCATTTATGGCATACCATTATTGTTTCCATTATGGGTAAACATGATATCTTCATTTTAGGAAGTGCGGACTACCGCCCCCTGAAAGTGATTTGATTCGTTAATACCATATGTGGGATGTGTAAAGGATAAAGTTAATGATTTTATATATGTTATTATACTAGAATTATAATATACTCTTATATAATTATGATTCCATTCTATAAAATATGAAATAGAAATAAAAGTAGCGTTCATGCGTACGTACGGCTTACGGTCTCCATGAACGGTGCATTTCATTTCTTACCTCTAAATGATTATGTAATATTAAAAATAAATTTATATGCTGGATATATATGATATATATGATATCCAAATCTGGAATGTCATTCTGGATATAAATAACCTTTGACCACACGAACAACATGTAATTGTAAGAAGTCCACTTTCGACTTAAGAACCAAATATTGACAAAACAAACATCATTAACATAAATGGTTACATAATGTTTATAACATGGCAATAAGTGATATAAAAGGAATTATGAACTTTAAAAAGGTTCTTAATCAAGTATAAATTAACTCAATTTTATTATTTAGGACGTTAAAGAATGATCGAGTCAAGTCGGACCTGAGGTAAGGGACTTCGTCTCAATCTCCTTTCATTGAGGCATATTTCGTTTTATACACAACTTTATTTTATACGGTTTATAAACCCCTTTGACTTTTACTTTTATACAAAAGGAATCTTTTTCTACGAAGCGTTTTACTAAATGACAAAAAGGAATGTTTTTTTAACGTATGCGGTGACAATGACCTTTTCCACCGCCGCGAGTATTATTTGGTCTTTGGCTTCCTCAACAAGCCGTAATGTTTTTAAAATAAAATAAATACCATATACTCTTTTATGTATTTTGGTATTGAAAATGGTTTTGATAAATGATTCTATTATGTCAATATATTTATGATATATTGTGATTGAAATGTGGAAATGTTATCATTCCTTTATATTGGTTTTATGTTTTATGTTTTTATATTGGTACATGGAAATTTTAACGGGTGGTTACGTTATAAACCATATGACGGGTGGTGACGTGAATACCAGGATGGGTGGTTACGTTATAACCTCCAATGCATTGGGTATGGAAGTCGGTCGTATGGCTATTCCATTAAGTATGTATGGAAATTGGCCGTATGGCTATTCCATTAAGTGATATGTGTGGAATTCGACCGTATGGTTATTCCACTTAAGTATGTTTATATCCCAAGTTACCTTTATATATGTTATGTGTTCTTTTTATGGGGTTTATGGTAATCCTTTGGTTACAAAAAGGTAAGTAATGATACTTTATTCAGTGAAGAGTTTTTACTACTTCATGAAGGTGAAGGTATTACTTTGATAGAGTATACATGGTTTACTTGAAATTTGAAAAACTAAAAGGTTTCATTTTTTTTATGTATCCCTTACTGAGCTTTTTCTGCTCACCCCAAGTTTTTTTGAAATGTTTTTCACAGGACTTAATGTGGAATAAGGTCAAGGATGGGATCAAGGGAATTTCATGCTATATAAAACATGGAACTAGACATGTTTCTTTTTAAGAGTTTTTTTATTATGGAACCTTAGTAGAAGTGTCTACTTTGTAATATTTTGAGATGTAATAGTTATGTTCTAATTCTCTAAAACTCTAAACCTGAAAAGATCCTCAATGTGAATTATTCATTTAATTCAATATTAAGTAAGGTTTAAGGCCGGGGCCATATAAAAATACAGCAGTGATAATTAACTAATGTCTTTGATAAATGTTTTTTTGGTCTATAGATGTCATAAATATCTACAAGACCACTTTAACAAGTTTTCATGCTAATAAAAGCTCATTTTAAAGGTTTTCACCCAGAAAAAAGTGATTTTTTATTCATTAATATTATTGAAATATGTGGAATCCCAATATTCATCAAACAATTAAAAATTAAAATTATTTTCTAGAACTATCAATTCTAAATGATCAGAAACGACCTAGGGGTAATGTTATTATCATTCCAAGTGAATTCATTGTTATCTACCTAGTTTTGACTCGTTGATAGACGATATGTGTAACACCCCGAGATTTTATGAAAAATATTCTTTTTAATTTCATTAATGTCTTGTGTTTTATGCTACACCAAAAGGAGCTTGCACAACATGCATCCCTGGCTTGCCTTTCATTACACTCAATCATGAGCTTCCTCGATAGCGTGTGCAGTACGCAATATCGAGTTTCACTAAACGAGATATTATTATAATATTATTATGAACTAGCCATTATGAATAGTAATACCCACTTTTTAAAATTTTATCTTTTAAAATGGACTTCATTTTTGGATTCGGAATATCGAAATTAGCTTAGGGTGAAATTTTGGTACTTTTCAGATAACTTTCATTTTCTGATGAATAGTGAAAATTACTAAATTTCAATTAAAAACAACCTTTTTAATTGAAATAATTAATACTAATAAATTATTAATTTGAGTAGTTTTAAATTACATTTTGAATATATTTTTACAATTTAATACAATTTTGTTCATTGGATGTAATTTCACATTTAAACCAGACATAAACAAGTGTCAATATTTTGATAGTTATTATCTTTTAAGAACACGCTATTTGTTTTGACGACGGGAATAAATTTTTTAATTAATTAATTAAACTGATATGTTTTGAATTTGATAAAATAGACATCATTTTTGAATTCATAATATCAAATATAGCTTAGGCCTAATTTTTGGTATTTTTCTGGAATCTTTCATTTTTTGATGAATAGTGAAACTACTAAGCGGTAGTTAAAAAAATGAATTTCTCCTAAAATTTAATTTTACCGCTTCTTTGAGTGGAATTTAAAAAATCCGAGAGACACGGTTGATGTCAGTAAGTAGAATTTGGTTCAATGAGATTAAATATTTTTTGGTGAATAGTTACTTTTTACTTTTTTTACCACGGTTAAAAGTAAATAGGGTAATTAAGGGTAAAAATGATATTATTATTACCATAAAACATGTCTTAATTATATTTGATAAGTGTAATTCGACCAAAAACTACCTTAGGAATAAAATATGACCATTTAGACCCACTTGGATTAGATTAGGACATTTATTATTAATTTATTTAATGAAGGGTTAAAATAGTTAAAATCAATGTTTAATAAGTAGATAATTTTTAATATAGGGTTATACATAAGATAAATTCGACTATAAGTATTCATTAGAAATATAAAAAGATTTCCTACATAATGGTATTTTATTTGAAATTTTTAGACATTAAATAATTTAATTATGACACAAAGATGATGCAGTAATGATCTTATTAATGAAATATTGACAAATTGATGTTATAAATACCCAAATAAATGTAATTTGAGACTTTTTATGAATTACACTAATTTTATAGGTCAATATGACATGTTAAAATTGATTTAGGTAACTTTTTTTCGAACTAATCATTCTGTTATGAGTTTCACAAAAATCAATTACTAAATAGTGTCAAAATTGACATAAAATAGTTTTTAAAACAAATATTATATTATTAATTTTAATTTTATTCTGAAAAATATAAGGTTTTGCCAAATGACTTATATAATGTTATATATATATAAATAATAAACAATTTGAGTTTCGTTTGACTTGTTATAGTAAGTTTATTAACATTATAGTGTAAGAACATAAAAAGACACGGTAAAAGTAAAATTATCTAACTTAAAGTTAAATCTTTTTAAAATAGTAAACTAAACATGTCCAAATTCTATTGGATGAGAGGATTTCGACCCATCCCCACCTTATCTTAGAAACAAATTAATTTAAATCTATTTAAAACCGAATATGGAATTATAATAAAATAATATTTTTAGTTTTTTGAAAGGTGCCCCTCTCCTCCCTTATAAAAGGGCACCTCCTCCCTCTCTTCCTAACACCACTTTTACCCTTCATGCTTCTCCAAACCCTGAAAAATTATCTTCTCCACTTCCCTAGAAACATCCTAGCGGTCCTGGTCTTCTTAAAAGACCAATTTATGTGCCCTAAGAGGAGGACTCAAAGAGGCGCTTCAAAGAATATGTAATGTCCGTTACCGATTCTTTCATCTTTATTTCTTCTTCCACTTCTTCTTCATAGGTTGTTTAATTATGAAGTAATAACATCATTAATTCATATACTTTTATTTTATTATATGTAATAAACAACAATATTTCACCATCTATCCATCCTACAGAAAACGAAATCACTGTGCGTGCGTACGTACGTACGGAATATCGTCTCCACACCGTGGTGTAATCTATTTTCCACCACCACCTTACATGGATGGGTATAATGGTGTAAATAATAACTATATATGATTATTTTAATGTTATATTGATTCTGAAATAGTATACATACACTCAAATACAATTCCACGATCATGATAATGATATCATCGCCCGTGCGTACGTACGGACTACCGTCTCCACGACGCGATGGGATTCATTCCCCACGTTAACCATTCATGAACGATTATATATTATATATAATAAGTAATCATGAAATATATTACATAATAATAATACTGTATTTATTTATATATAAATTTATGTCATCTACATAATTCCACTCAATTCAATAAAGAAACAAAAACTCTGTTCATGCGTACGTACGACCTACCGTCTCCATGAACGGTGTATTTCTTTCCATTTATCGATCCATTATATATATGTATATTCTGAATATATATTATATATAAATCATTTTTTACATTATGGATTTACGTAGTAATGACCTAAGTAATCATATGAATAATTACAAGTTAAAACACGAATGACAAATGAGACAATTTTACCCAAAACGCTACTTTAACATGAATTTACACAATAACAGGTAATATAAAGCCATAAGTGAACCATATATGATATAATAACAATTAATATGATTCTATAATAATTCAATGACATTATTTAAATCATTATACAGGATATTCGGACACTTACGAAGCAAATTGGACCTAAGGTAAGGGAAAATCTCGTAATCTCAATTTTTATCCGAGATTTTTTATACTTCAGAATTTACTGGGGAATATTTATCATCCACATCCATGTTTCCTCAATATGTAATATTTATATCCTTCGACAATAGTTTATATCCTATTTTACACTTCGGTGAGTTTTTAGTAAAATATATGAAAGGAATCTTTTATCGTTTTTTGTACGAGTTACTTTTTGACTTTTCCGACAAAAATATGAGAAGAATGTTTTTTAACTTATACGGAAAGAATGGAATTTTAAAACATTTTTTCCAAGAATATTCCTTTACAAATTTTCAAGTTTATTTTTAATCAACTTCTTTATGCTTAGAATTGTATGACATGTTAAGAATGGAAATGTGTTTTTGAAGTAGAATGGATATTTTCCTCAAGAATGTAATTCAAGTGTTTTATCAAAATTATTTTCCATCTAAGATAATAAAGGGTTCTGTTTCTATCCCTATTATTACATTGATTTGATTATGTTGTAATGGAATTATTTTTTTGAATTCCGTTATCTTATATGAATTTTCTTATGATGTCATGATGTTTAAGATTCCCATTTTTATTACATGGGTTATGCTATGATGTATGGTTTATGATTTTGTGGGACACATAAGAATGTTATAATTATGAGATGAGTGGAAACTATATATCCCTCCAATTCATTTGGTAAATATTTTATATCTCATGAGATAGACATGGCTGGAACGGAAGGTTAAATCGGTTCAGTGAAACGGGACTGAAACGAGGAGTGAAGTCGGTTCAGAAATGGACTTTGTCCACTAAGATATTCTTGGAAATGAGTCTTGACTAATAAGAAATGATTCTATATGATTATGTGTGTATTCCACAAGGATTCATGTTTCAAGTTATGATTATTGGGATTACATTTCACTACTATGATTTATCCCATGTTATTATATTATGATCTCTTTTGCAGGTTAAGAATTCAAAAAATTTATGTTCTTATGAATATGATGTGATTGATATTTCTTTTGTTTACCCTAAATAAGAATTTGAGCTCACCCTTTTATGTTTTAATTTCTCCAGGATATAAAGAAAGTTTTTAGGTAAAAAAATGAAGATCTTTATGGGATATGTTGAAGATCATTCGCCACGATTAGAAGATTATATTCCGAGTTTCCAAAGACACTAAACTATTACGGTCCTTGTGTGTGTGTTTTTGTTATGTACTAAGTATTCCGTAAAAGTAATGTAATGTCCATGTACGTTAAGCTTAATGTCTCTACAGTTGGTATTAGAGGAAAGGTTTAGTTAACCTTTGGAAACTAGGATGTGAAAACATTAGTGATATCCCTAGAGATATTTCTAAGGTATGTCTAGGGATGTCCCTAAGGATAAGTATACGTATATGATATAGTCCAATAACTATGGTAATGAGATTATAATTTAACCTAATATGTTAGATATTGAGGGTGCTCCCCCTTTACTATTTTTTTTCCCGAGCATGATTTTTGCCTCTCACACTATTCTTTTTGGGTTTTAGAAAATGGCTGGAATCAGGAAGATTCACTATAATGGAGGATATGACGGACAATGTAATGATATTCTTATTGAGAAACCAAATGAAACAGGATTTGGAAGTCCAAACATCATTATTATGCCTAATCTTCAATCTCATAATATGATCAATAATATCAACTTTGGTATGTTTCCCGACTAAGATAATAAGAGAAAGATGGAGTTTCATGATGATCATAGAGGAAAGAATGTTCAATTTCCCTCATGTAAATCATGTGGGAAGAGGCATCAGGGAGATTGTTTCAAAGGAACTGGAAGATGCTTTGGGTGCGGAAAAGAATGACAAAAATCTAGTATGTGTAAAGGAAAAGGTTCAGTTAACACCATGGATAAGGATAATTGTATTGCTACGACATCAACAATGGTTAAATGTTTTAAATGTGCAATGTACATGCATTATTAAAACCAATTACCTAAGGGAAAGTCTCATGAAGAGAATCAGTACGGCTATATGGGTAGTATTTATGTTGAAGATAATTAAGAGACTAGAAATGATATGTGAGATGAAAGAATTGTTGAAGCTCGGTCAATGGTTTATGATGGTAGTGGAATGATTGCATGTTTGTCAAGTGTAATGTTGTATAAGTAATCTCATGGTACTATGGAATAAAGTGACATCTAAGGATTGTTACACTGTTGTCTCTCCTTACGTTTTGAATGTGTATGATTAATGGTACCAATATCCATGAAAGGTTATTCAGATATTTTTGGAAAGTAGATGATATGTGCATAATGAAGGGATAAAGAGAAAAGTAAATGTTTGATAGTATTCATGAGCTCATGACTGATATAAGGAGAAGGTTATATCACTGTTTGAGTATATAGAATTTTTGGATTTTGGTATGTGGAAAGAGTTAACTTTTGACAGCATTCATGTTTTCACTAAGGTTTAATGGGTATTCATTTTTAAAGAAAATACATGATTAAGGTATTCACATGATTGGAATGTTACCAACAAGATATATGGGGGATAAATGATGGTATTCACATGCTTGGTAGATAACCTTTCTAGTAATTGTTTTCTTTATACTATGAGCTTGGACTGAAGTATTTTAGATAAGCCTAAAGATTGGAATGGATTATGTTGGACATAAGTTATTATTATTTAAGGATAGAAATTTTTTCTATATTATTGATGGGATGTTGTAGTAATGTAGTTTTAGAAAAAGGACAACCTACAGGACGAGCAACTACCCATCGCGTCGGACAAGGCGGTGGGAATCGAACCCACAACCAAAGTGCGACTGGCCTTTATCTCCTACCACTGGCCTACAGGAAGTCCCTATTTAGAAGAATATAGTTTTATTATATTAAGAAGTATGATATATGAAGTATAAGTCCATTTTAGGAACCATATATGATTAATCTCACTATAGATGGACTTATGTATTTTTTGATAACATTTCTAACCTTCTGTTTGAGACAGATGGAATGACCCATCATTACATCACATCATCTGATAACACTTCAAAAATGACAAATTCAACTTAATTTATTTAAGAGATGAAGTGGAAATTGTCCAAAAAACAACTAATGGTGAGACTGTACCAAAATCATGAAGGTATTTCTTCTAATTCCAATTCCATCATCTTTAGGGAAATGAACATAAAAACCAAAAATGTTGTCCTAGTGCCCTTATATCTGATTATTTATATGGTACCATAGATCATCACAAATCTATGGCTTTGTGATTGATGGATTTTTCATAGCCATGTTCTCTACCACTCTCAACCAGAACATGATGGTAAGATTTCTCTTCCATATCCATATTTTCACCTATGTGGAAGCCCAGTAATTAGTTTATTTGGGTAACCGTTATGTTTCATACTTTTTTTTTCAAAGATTGGTTTTGGTATTCCTTTTTACGATGTGGGTTTTTATTAAAGAAACTTTCGAGTAGTAAACCATTTGTAACTTCGACGAATTTCGAGGGCTAAATTCATTTTAAGGGGGGTAAAATGTAACACCCCGATATTTTATGAAAAATATTCTTTTTAATTTTATTAATGTCGTGTGTTGTACGATACACCAAAAGGAGCTTTCAGAACATGTATCCCTGGATTGCCTTGCATTACAAGCAATCACGACCTTCCTCGATAGCGTGTGTAGTACGCAATACCGATTTTCACTAAACGAGATATTATTATAATATTATTATGAACTAGCCGTTATGAATAGTAATACCCCCTTTTTTAAATTTTTTCTTTTAAAATGGACTTCATTTTTGGATTCAGAATATCGAAATTAGCTTAGGGTGAAATTTTGGTACTTTTCAGATAACATTCATTTTCTGATGAATAGTGAAAATTACTAAATTTCAATTAAAAAAAACCTTTTTAATCGAAATAATTAATTATGTTAAATTATTAATTTGAGTGGTTTTAAGGTATATTTAGAATATATTTTTACAATTTAATACAATGTTTTTCATTGGATGTAATTTCACATTTAAACTAGACATAAAAAAGTGTCAATCTTTTGATAGTTATTATCTTTTAAGAACACGATATTTCTTTTGATGACGGGAATTAATTTTTAAATTAATTAATGCAACTAATATGTTTTGAATTTGGTAAAATAGACATCATTTTTGAGTTGATAATATCAAATATATATTAGGCCTATTTTTTGGTATTTTTCTAGAAACTTTCATTTTTTGATGAATAGTGAAACCCCTAAGTGGTAGTTAAAAAATGAATTATTCATAAAACATAATTTTATCGCTTTTGTGAGTGGATTTTCAAAAACCCGAGAGACACGGTTGATGTCAATAAATAAAATGTGGTTCAATGAGATGAAAATAATTTTTTCTAAATAGTAACTTTTTAGTTTTTTTTACCATGGTTAAAAGTAAATAGGGTAATTAAGGGTAAAAATGATATTATTTAACCATAAAACATGTCCTAATTCTATTGGATAAGTTTAATTCGACCAAAAACAACCTTAGGAATAAAATATGACCATTTAGGCCGACTTGGATTAGATTAGGACATTTATTATTGATTTATTTAAAGAAGGGTTAAAATAGTTAAAATCAAAGTTTAATAAGTAGATAATTTCTAATATAGGGTAATACATAAGATAAATTCGACTATAAATATTCATTAGAAATATAAAAATATTTCATACATAATGGTATTTAATTTGTAATTTTTAGACATTAAATAATTTAATTATGACACAAAGATGATGCAGTAATGATCTTATTAATGAAATATAGACATAATTGATGATATAAATACCCAAATAAATGTAATTTGAGACTTTTTATGAATTCCAATAATTTTATAGGTTAATATGACTTGTTAATATTGATTTAAGTAACTTTTTTTGAACTAATCATTCTGTTATGAGTTTCACAAAATTCAATTACTTAATAGTGTCAAAATTGACATAAAATAGTTATTAAAACAAATATTATATTATTAATTGATATTTTATTACTAAAAATATATGGTTCGGCCAAATGACTTAGATAATGTTATATATATTAATAATAAACAATGTGGGGTTCGTTTGTCTTGTTATAGTATGTTTATTAACCTTATAGTGTAAGAATACAAAAAGACACGGTAAAAGTAAAATTATCTAACATAAAGTTAAATCTAAATGATAAGGTTAAAATAGTAAACTAAACTTGTCCAAATTCTATTGTATTAGATTATTTCTACCCATCCTCACCTTAGCTTCGAAATAAATTAATTTGGATCTATTTATAACTGAATATGGCTTTAAAATAAAATAATATTTTTAGTTTTTCCAAAGGTGCCCCTCTCCTCTCTTATAAAAGGGAACCTCCTCCCTCTCTTCCTCACACCACTTTGAGCCTTCATGCTCGGCAAAACCCTACCAAATTTTCTTCTACACTACCCTAGAAACATCCTAGAGGTCCTGGTCTTCTTCAAAGACCAATTTTAGTGCCCTAATTGGAGGACTTAAAGAGGCGCTTCAAAGAAGAGGTAATGTCCATTACCAATTCTTTCTACTTTATTTCTTCTTCCACTTATTCTTATTAGGTTGTCTCAATATGAAGTAATAACATAAGTATCAGTAATATACTGATATGTTATTATAATTAAGAAACAACCCTATTTCACAATCTATCCATCCTACAGAAAATGAAATCACCGCACGTGCGTACGTACGAAATACCGTCTCCACGCCATGGTGTAATCTATTTTCCACCACCACCTTACATGGATTGGTATAATGGTTTAAATAATAACTATATATGATTATTGTAAAGTGATATTGATTCTGAAATAGTATACATACACTCCAATACAATTCCATGATCGTGAGAACGATATCATCTCTCGTGCGTACGTACGGACTACCGTCTCCACGACGCGATGAGATTCATTCTCCAAGTTAACCATTCATGAATGATTATATAGTATATATAACAAGTTATCATGAAATATATGACATAATAATACTACTTTATTTATGAATATATATATTTATGTCATCTACATAATTCTACTCAATTCAATAAAGAAACAAAAACAGTGTTCATGCGTACGTACGACCTACCATCTCCATGAACGGTGTATTTCATTCCATTTATATATCCATTATATATATGTATATTATGAATATATATTATATATAAATAATTTTTTACATTCTGGATTTAATTAATAATGATCTAAGTAATCATATGAATAATTACAAGTTAAAACCCGAACGACAAATGAGACGATTTTACCCAAAACGCTACTTTAACATGAATTTACAAAATAACGGGTAATATAAAGTCATAAGTGAAACATATATGATATAATAACAATGAATATGATTCTATAATAAGTTAATGACATTATTTAAATCATTATAATGGATGTTCGGACACTTACGAAGCAAATTGGACCTAAGGTAAGGGAAAATCTTGCAATCTAAATTTTTATCCGAGATTTTTTATACATCAGAATTTACTGGGGAATATTTATCATCCACATACATGTTTCCTCAATATCTAATATTTATATCCTTATACAATAGTTTATATCCAATTTTACCCTTCGGTGAGTTTTTTTGTAAAAGATATGAAAGGAATATTTTGTCGTTTTTCATAAAAGGTACGTTTTGACTTTTCCGAAAAAAGTACGAGAGGAATGTTCTTTTAACTTATACGGCATGAATGGATCTTTAAAACATTTTTTCCAAGAAGCTTCCTTTACAAATTTTGAAGTTTATTTTTAATCAACTTTTTTTAGTTTAGAATTTTACGACATGTTAAGAAAGGAAAAGTTTTTTTGAAGTAGAAAGGATATTTTCCTCAAGAATGGAGTTCAAGTGTTTTATCAAAATTATTTTCCATCTAAGATAATAAAGGGTTCTGTTTCTATCAATATTATTACATTGATTTTATTATGTTGTGATGGAATTATTTTTATGAATTCCTTTATCATATATGAATTGTCTTATGATGTCATGATGTTTAAGATTCCCTTTTTTATTACATGGGTTATGCTATGATGTATGGTTTATGATTTTGTGCCACACATAAGAATGGTATCATTATGAGATGGGTGAGACCTATATCTCCCTCCAATGCATTGGGTAAAGATTTTATATCTCATGAGATAGACATGGCTAGAATGGTAGGTTAAACCGGTTCAGTTAAACAGGACTGAAACGAGGAGTGAACTCGGTTCAGAAATGGACTTTGTCTACTAAGATAGTCTTGGAAATGAGTCTTGACTAATTAGAAATGATTCTCTATGATTATGTGTGTATGCCACAACGATTCATGTTTTAAGTTATGATTATTGGGATTACATTTCACTACTATGATTTATCCCATGTTATGATATTATGATCTCTTTTGCAGGTTAAGAATTAAAAAATGTTATGTTATTATGAATATGATGTGATTGATATTTCTTTTGTTTACCCTTACTGAGCATTTGAGCTCACCCTTTTATGTTTTGTTTTCTCAAGGATATGAAGAATGGTTTTAGGTAAAAAAAAGTAAGATCTTTATGGGAGATATTGAAGATCTCTCGCCACGATTATAAGATTATATTCCGAGTTTCCAAAGGCACTAAACTATTACGGTCCTTATGTGTGTGTTTTTGTTATGTACTAAGTATTCTGGAAAAGTAATGTAATGTCCATGTACATTAAGCTTCAGGTCTCTACAATATGGCATTTTAATAAAAATTTCATGATGGACAGATTATAATGATCGTACTAAAATATTCATACATCATAATTATGCATGAATAATTAATATAGATCCCTAGTCACTTTATAATTATACATCTATGTTTTTATAGTAATATGAACACATTTTATTGAATTTTAAAACCTTTAATATGAATTATTAAAATTAATCATTTTGTTGTAATAAGTAATTAGGGTGTCAAATTGACATGTAGTTTGTCTTTGAAGATTATAAATGAATTAAAGATAATGTTCATAGGTTTCAATGTTAATATTATCACATTTATTAGTTGTAACACCTTCTTTAAAGTAATTTTTTTATAAGAAGAAAAATGTTACAAAAGTGGTATTTTCTCATTCAAAGTTGAATGAATGACACTAGATTTATAAAAAAGACTTATATTTTGAGTGAAAATCCTTCAAAAATCAGTGACTATTGTTTGAAAAAAATAACCTGGTGAAATAACATAAAACTACTATAGAATTCACCTTCAATAGTTTTAGGTTCTAAAAATAACGCCACTTGTTAGAAAAAGTAACTAATGATTCACTTACGAATTGAAATATTCTATAATTATATTTCATATCCATTTGATAAACTATGAAATTTCCATCTATATAACTTTTAATAATAATCATTGATCCAAAAGAAGTAAAAATTCTATGACAGAATATAATATTATTAATATAGTTAATTTTACATTACATAGTAATGATAAACTTATTTCACCCAATCATCTAGATAATTATGATTAGGTAGATATAATAACAAACCCTGGTAGTCCAACCACTATGGGTGACTAAAACAAGATTCATTATGGTGAACCGAGCCGGGTCAACCAAATAATCACCTAGTCTAGCAGGCCACAAGGCCTCATGAAAGCCTCCCCATACTCTAGAGGTTGTCAACTAGTAGTGAGGGTCTACCAAAAATAGTGAATGGACATTACCCTCTGGTCAGATTAAAATAAAATCAGTTATAACGCAATATTCCACATTTTTATAATTTACCACTTATTCTGTGATCCGAATTTCTCACAGATATTAATTCCATTAAATTTTGAAACATTTCATCGGCCTTTTGATTCTGGTAAACCATAATAAACTACCCTATTATTCTACTACTTTAGGTACTATTATTTCTCAAACAATCTTCATAGTTTCCATATTCCATGAAATTTCCAATGCATATAGCTCTAGAAATACGCCCCAAAAGAGACATCCAACATATATATTTTCTTGAAATTCTAAAACAAGATTTATTTTTAGGGTAGATTGATCATATACACATCTATTCAGATGAAAATTGGAATTATCAACTAATTTATTATGTTGTTTTATCTTATAGAATGTTATGATCACCAAATGGGATATTCTCATTACTATGAAATGTTTTCTTCTAATGATCATCTATAGTTCATTGTCCATGAATAAAAATTCAAATGATAAACTAATATAACATGTAAAAAATAACAACCATGAATTATTACCCTGGTTATCACATTCCTTAGTATCAACATGGATATAGGAGATATATACAGTGACTTTAAGGTAACATACATTAAAAAATCATCCAGATCATAGTTAATCTAGAATATCATTCCCCAATGAGTATATAATATCTCATTCAAAACATGATTCACTATCTCATCCACACTATTTTGTTCATTTTTTATGAAACCATATTCTCAAAACGAGTTTCTATCTTATAAAAAATCTTTATAATTATATACATCAATATTAAATAATAGTATTAGAGCTTAGTAATTTTATCCTCATTACAGTCTCATTTTCCACCATAAATCTCTATCTAATAAAATTATGAAAACATCATATTTATGCCTGAGATAGAACACAAACTTATTCAATGATTCATCATAAATAAAACACCCACACATTCAATGATTCATCATAAATGATTTTCACATATCACAATGAACCTTTTTGATAATTAACATGTCTCCACCTCCCAAAAACCAATATGCACCTACTTAATCTTCTGATTCACTGGTGTCATACCTTCCATATTAAGGGAAAAATTCTAGTTCATCCCAACAATAAATCTTGATGGTAATCAATGTTCATGTAATCACTATAGAGTAGATAAATATCATGGTATGGATAGTGGAAGCCCTAAAAATGAAAAATTACCATTTTAGATTATTGGTAGAACAACTATAATATGATGAATTATGATGATGAAAGAGTCTTAACATATTCAAATTTATAATTACAAATGTAGGCTCAACATAAATGATTGGGAATGAAAAATGGGCCATTAATATCTCTTATTAAAGACCAAAAGAGATCCTAAATGACTATCAAAATGATCCTTTGAATTTATATCCAATTTCATAAAGGAAATATCTAATTTAGTAAATTACTGGGCCTCTGGTCATTGAATTAATATGGGAATTTTAAAAGTCTTTGTAGTGATTCATAAATTACTTTCCAGTGGGAATAGTGTACCCTAAATCCACTTAAATGTGTAAAAAATACAAATAATCAAATTATCGGATTTATAATTACCTCATCTATGTATTTGACATTTATAAATATCATTTTTCTACAAATAACCATCCTCCTTATACTTCTTTTGGTTAATTATTTATTTGAATATTTTCTATAATTATTATGATTGTACTTCTTGTGTTCTAGGATGAATTAATTTAAGGCTTATAAAAAGTGTGATGAATATTTTTGTGATGTTATAATTATGGTTTTATGTGGAAAGTCTTCTCATGATTTTAGTAGACCATCCTCCTTCCCCTTTAATTTCCTCCAAACTTCTTTTACATTCCATTTCTCTAAATATCATCGCATTCACTTCAATATTTTTGACCAATGGATACCACACACCAATATGGTAAAATATCATTTAGTATCAATAATTATCAACAAGAACCGGGTTCTATCATTTTTCTATTACTACCATCCTTTTCTTCCCCTTCAATTTTTGGTCATCTCTAATTTTGGATTCAAAACACTTATACTATCACGACCTGTACTCGGGGCCCGTGTTGTGACTACCCCAAGCCCGCCTTCCATAGTATAGGGGCTGACGACTAGAACCAAAGGGGAATTCTCGATAAAAGAGAATGCATTGCCTTTAAACTTGTAACACACCCAGTCTGAACACAATCAGTAGAATAAACAAGTACTAAAATAGGAAGGAAATGTGTGTTTAAGGTAAGTGGTCCAGTATAAAAACCCAACAAACCAACAAGAACAAGTACACATAAAAATTGAAGAAGGCTCTTGGATCATCCACTAAGGAATCCTACCATAAGGGTAGGTACAGAACAGAAACACTCTTCCCTGAGTTACATCCTGTCTAGTCCAGCTCTAAGAAGCCTCCCATCTGTCACCCTCAGTATAAAATTACTATGTAGGGGACTCATAGACCCCCGAATGTCTCTTAGAATCCACAAAGGATAAACCACAGAAGTAAGATAAAATAACAAAGTATCAAACAACCTTACATAATTATATTCCCATACATATACCTAATTTACCAATCACATTCCGACTCCAAATCTCAATCCCAAGAACAACTCAGTCCACAAATGATGTAATGTCAATCACAATGATGATAATGGTTGAAAGACAAGACTCATCTCACATAGGTATACATATTTTGTAGAGTGATTGAGATAATAAAATGTAGTCACTAATTCATCTAAGCTGTCAGACCCACACATGATATATGACCGGCTAAGCTTTCTGATCCACATAGGATCCAAGATCAACTATCTTGTTGTACCCACATAGGATCCAGGAACAGAAGTCAGATTTGTCGGACCGACGGAGGATCCTGGTACAGTAGTCATCGCTATCGAACCCATTAAGGATTCATTTACCAATGTCATCACTGTAGAACCCACAGAGGATTTTGGTAGAGAATTCATCACTGTCGAACCCATGGATGATCCGGGTAGAATATCGTATATGTCGAAACCACGGAGGATCCTTTCATCTCAGTCGCAACCAGCCCTCGGGTTCCTACACACATCACACTCAATTCATGGAGGGTCTGCACCTTGATCCAAGTGTTGATAGATCAAAAATAATTAATTCCTAAGTTGATGTATCTCGTAGTTTCATCTCATCATAAGGCACCCAAACGCGACAGACGATGCATCAATCGAACGCCTGGTCTGTGAGTTATTGGCATTTCCGTCCAAGGGCCCTAGTTGGTTTTTAGGCTAAAACCAACCTGATTGTAAACCAACTACGTCTGAACCACATGTGGAGTCTGCCAAAATAATCCTCTCACTCCATGAATTCAATTTCCATAGACGGTTCGTCATTCAGACACACGTAGCCCCTGATGAGGGATAAAAGGTGTAAATGGCCGTAGCGGGTCCGGGTCCGGTCCGACCTAGTCGGACTGACACGACCCGACCCTCTCCGAACTAGGTTCTGATCCGTTCCGCGGGTGCAGCATGACCCGAGTGGTCAACCCGAACCAAAGGAGTGACCCGACCCTAAGGGGCGGCCCAAACCAAAGGCGTGGCCCAACCCAAAGGTGTGGCCCAGATGAGGGGCGACCCGGCCATGGATCCCTAGCCAAGAGGCATCCTAGCCGTGGCGGCCCAGCTGGCGATGCGTGGGAGGGGGGTGCCGCCCCCTGGTTCGTTGAACAGAACCGGCCCATTGTATCAATTAAGGAGTTACGGGACCCAAGTGGTCCCGCTGGTCCAGCTCCACGGCGACCGTCCCAGCCGGCCACCCTCATGGAACGATGGAAATGTGGTCATCCTACACTCTATGTGGCACGATGGCACCACACCTCCATCACCGTGGCCCGATCTGGCCGCGGCCTTCAGCTCCACTGCGTGGCGCGACGGTGCCGCGCTACTCCATCCGTTGCGGCCCTCCCGGTCATGGTTCCACTCCGATGCGGTGTGATGGCGCCACACCCCTTTTCTAGGGCCCACCCTATCCGCGGTTCCTCTCCTCCGGTATGGCATGGGGCAATGGAACTGCTCCTCTTTCATCCATCACATCCCTCCCTACCGTGGTTCTTCTCCGGCGCGGTGCGCTGGCACCGCGCCCTTCCGACTGCGCCTCCAACGTCAACATAAAAAGAATCAACGGAGGGATGTCAGGCCATGTTTTTTTTGGCACAAACCCTCCGGATTGGGTGATAACAAGTGGCCATCATTGAACCATACCAATCAATGAGGATCGAGGATTTAATTTAATTAAAACAAACCCCTACCTAATAATTTTCGTTCATTAATGATCTCGGAAAAAGGGAGGATGTCGATTGGTTGATTTCCAATTTCGTCACATACAGCCAATTTTCACGCTCATGCACCAGAAAGGAAGAAGGGTACTCTTCATTGGCGGATGAGCGTTCAAGTTCAATGGTGTCCTCGGATTTCAATTCCAGGAACCGGTTCAGAAGATATAAAATCCCACTCATATGTTTACTGAACGTACCTAAACAAAACATCGGAAAAAATATTATCAGTCACCCTCAACCCATGATAGTCGATATTAGGCCCTTCCTAAGTAAAACATCCCGCAACGAACCCAACAGTACTTTCAGATTTTTAATCCGAGATACTTTATAGAAGTTATGTATTTTCTAATAAAATAATTGTCACTTGATTTTTTTATTTGCGGAAAAAAAATATCGTTTTCTGGTGGCCCACACTGGCCAAAGATAGTATCTTCTTAAATAAATCACGCCCTCATGAGTTTAGCAGTGGTCTCAGATTTTTAATCCGAGCTACCAATTGTGAGATATAAGCATTTGAAAAATAAAATAATTTATTTAATTATTTTATTTACGGTTATGCCATTTTTGGTATTTCTCAGGAGGCTCGCACCGACAAAACCTAATCATGCATAGGGTAATCCTACTATCCTGAGCACAATGGTGCCCTCAAATTTCTGATCTGAGTAACCATTTACGAATTATTCAACTTTTTTTTAGTAAAACTACTTACATGTTTTAATTTATGCTTAACAAAAACAAGACGGATCATTCTGGGCACTCTGAGCCTCGGAATCACGCGCCATCAGAAATTGAGGACTCATAAAATTCCAATGTATTTAAGAAAAAAATCAATGGAATTTCAGGGTCTTTAAATTATCCCCACCTATGGGATTTATATCTCTGTAAGCTACAACTCACATGAAGGGATGAAATGGGGGTACTGAGCAAGAATCTAAGCCTCCCTCTCCCATGTGCTCCCCTATAGGTTACCGTGATGCCAATGAAAGCACCCCGGAGGTATCGATCATCCACATAGGTCTCGCTGCTGTCGATCCTCTATTTGTACTGGAACCTCCAGGAATGTCACCTTGTCATTAATGTCCATCTCTCTATGGCTGATGATGTGGGAAGGTTCATGCATGTATCTCCTCAGTTGGGATACGTGGAAGACGTTGTGAACCTGGTGCAAAAAAGGTGGAAGAGCTTTGTGGTAAGCCACCTATCCAACTCTACTAAGGACCTGGAATGGTCTAATGAACCTGAGAGATAACTTGTTGCCTCAGCAAAATCTCCGTATACTATGTCAAGGTGACACCCGTTGAATGAAGTGGTTGTCCTACTCGAACTCTAAAGGTCTTTGTCCTTTGTCATCCTACAAATTTTTTCTACTCTATACGGTCTTTGTCCATTCCTGGATGACCTACACTTTCTCTGTGGTAGCTCGTACCATCTTTGGTCAGCAAGATGTTTTCCGACTTGGTGTGTCTATCAATAATTACCCAAATAGAGTCATGTCCCCTACACATACCCGGTGGACCCATCATGAAGTCCATATAAATCTCATCCATATTCCACTTTGGGACATCTAAAGGGTGAACTATGCCTGGTGGGACCTGATGCTCTGCCTTCAATTGCTGAAAAGTGAGGAATCAAGAGACAAACTCTGCTACTTCCTACTTTATACCTAGTCACCAGTTTTATCGTCGAAGGTCCTAGTACATCTTCCCCACTCCTAGATTTACCGCTGAAGGGGATTTGAGATACTCCCTCCACATTTCATCCTGAATTAAAACAGGAAAAAAGTACATCCTCTGAATAGGATGATGTTCTCCCCACCTTTATAAAATCTATTAGGTTCCTGCCCTGTGGATATCTGAGCACGTCATGTATTATAGTCAGCGTCCCCACGCTACACCTCCCTGACATGATGAAGAAGCGGAGGAGTGGATATATGAGACTATAGATAGGATTCTCTATCTCTGGAGATGTCTGGAATGAATCTCCGATATTATCCATCCAAACCTAGTAATCTCTGTTCCTCCATCACACTCATGGGTGGCTCCCAAGAGAGAACCGCTTCAATCTTCAATGGATCTACTGCAACTCTCACTGAAGAAGACGTCCCTCCCACTTTGGGGGGGGGGGAGTTATCCTGGAAACATCTTTTGAAATGATGTCCCCATGTTCTCATCCTCATTTTTATAACTGAAACCTCAATACTTCTGCTGCCACGAGGGTAAGGCTGGCCAACTCAAGAGCAACCAGCTGCACCCTTCTATGCACGAGTTTAACCTATGCTACCTGGGATTCCTTTTTTAGTTGACTAAAGAAAATCTCATCCTAAGTTGTTAGACAAACCACAACCATTTTTCCAAATACAATCAATCTGTGTATGAACTGTGGTTGCCCAATCCATACCCAAAGTAAAGTCATTAGGACTCGACGCTTCCACCAAGAGGTTCCAACCCCAAATCTTACCTCAAGGGTATGATCACACCATCAGCGTAAGTGTGATTATCGAGTATCCTCCCAAAGTTATCTCCAGACTTGAGTGTCATGTCAATGGATTACCCAGAAACTCGAGTTCTAGGACAAGATTCTTGGAAGGAAGGAATGATTTGTATCTATGTCTATAGATATTACAGTTAGTAGTAGACATAATCCATACCTCAAATCATTCCAAGAGCCCTTGGGTCACACTCCTTGACCGCATGCAGCTATTCTCTTCCCCTGCCCTCCAGCTCCCTGAGCCTAGCGGGGACTACAATGGTTGGTGGTTGTAACATGTCGGTATTTCACCATATCATGCTGCTCTCCTAGCTCTTCTTTCTCATCTAACGCCCTGCAGATTCCTATGTCCTTAACACGTCCTCTTCTCGAAACATTCTACACACTCAAGTCTCAGAGATTGGCACCAGTTTTTTTCTTTCCAACTGGTAACATTCACTACCTATATTCGCTAATCCAATGAACATTCAACCACAAAGGTTCTCTCTAGAACCCTAACATAAGTTGGAATGTATAGAGGAAAAGGTGATGGCTCAGATATCCTTAAACACACCTCACTCAGAGTTCTGAGCACTAAAGAACTGATTTTATAGTATTCATCGAGTACCAAGAAATATCGGTATGCCTCGATGAATACCCAGCTACCGACATGTCGTCCTATCAATGCTATATAAGCACTAGAAAACTCTCAGCCACCTCCTCAAGCCAGTCATTAGCCGCCTGTGGGTCGAGATCACCTTGTAAAATGAAGGATATATGGTGCTGAAACACATGTAATGTGCTAAGCCTACAAGTGACCTCTACCTGTATCGCTGGTAGTGCATGCTGACCAATGTGCAATGATATTGTTGGCACACTTCCTGATGGTACCATCTTGGAAAAAAGTTCACGTACCCAGACCTCATCACTATGCGGACAATCCTCATGGTCACTAAATGAAAAAGATCAGTATATATGATCAACAACTGATCTATTAGTGTCTAAACTATGAAAAAAACTCCAGTAATCGCCTCCATCCATTCTTTTACATCCTAGAAATCTGCCTATCCTCGAAACCTCGGAGGCCTCTTCTGTTGAAACTCATAAAACACGCTCAGTCAGCGTTCACCATGCTCCCATTCGGCTGGGGACATCTGCTTCCAAACAGGTGGTGGTGTTGCCTGTACACCACCCGACGGTGCCAACATAGTAAGAGGGCCGTAAACTGAAGGCTCGTTGCTTGGTAGTCCATTATCATGTACTCTCTCTGAAA
The DNA here is from genome assembly GCA_963277665.1 of Viscum album. Taxonomy (NCBI): domain Eukaryota; kingdom Viridiplantae; phylum Streptophyta; class Magnoliopsida; order Santalales; family Viscaceae; genus Viscum; species Viscum album. The sequence continues at coordinate 824 of CAUJRU010001333.1, read as the reverse complement.
CCCTAGATGGTTTTCTATGTAGAGTCATCCAGATAAGGAACAGATGTGCCACCGTCCATAAGTTGTACATGGTGAGCTTAATCAATGAGTTCACAAAGAAGACTCTGGAAAACACACTCACAAATAGTGTTTTCATGCTCTGAGTCATAAATCAGATGTTCGGGTCTGGGTGTATGGATACGTCGTCTGACACACCAAAACTGGACTCCCTGGACTGAAAACCACACTCAATACTCTTAACACTATTGCTTCAATGAAGACAGATCAATGCCCTATGTTCTTCGGTAGAACCGACTCCCCCCATACCAATTTGTCACAACCAGTCCTCGGGGTCGGTGCTGTGAATACCCCAAGCAGGCCTTGCATTGGCTAGGGCCTGATGACTAGAACCGAAGGAGAAATATTGTTAAAAGGGAAGGCATTGCATTTAAAACTATAACACACCCACTCTGATCCCATGAATTAGAAGAAAAAAGTACTAAAATATAAGATAAAAGTGTGTTGAAGGTACGTGGGCTACTATAAAAACCCAACTGAACAACAAGTACACTTTTCACTGAGGCACATCTCGTCTAGTACAACTCCAAGCAGCCTCCAATCTGTCACCCTCATCCTCAACCACTGCTGATCGTCGTCTGCACAAAACACAATAAGGTGCGGGTGAAGCCCGTGCATGGATGAGTATAACAATACTTAGTAGGGGACCCTGAGACCCCAAAAGGTCTCCCAGAATCCAATAAGGATAAACCACAAAATAAAGATATATTCAAGAAGTATAAAAAAAACCTTAATTAGGTATATTCCCATACATATACCTATGATAC